>VDFB02391844.1:0-44976 GCA_007258455.2 Sequoia sempervirens | reverse complement strand
TAGTCTATCAACTCTTTGACGCAAATTGTCATTCAACATGCCAGTCCTATAGTACAATGCCATCGAGGGGAGTCTTCAAGTGGTAGGCTTCCACCCCATTTGTGTTAGGTTTGCAAGGTGACTTGTACATATGACCTCACCGACACTAAGGAGGCTTCTACACAGGATACATCTGCAACTATGAAGATGGCGAGGGAAGTTGACATTTTGAATGGGGCTTATGGCCTCGATACTTAGGTAAATGTTAGCATGTTCATTGAATTGAATTTATTAAATTTTATTTTTGAAATGCAAGATTAACTAATTTAGTTTTATGATTGTAATAAAATTTTAGGGTCACAGTGTTGATACTGGATACACTAGTCCTACACCTATTTATTACTCCAATGCATTTACTGCTGAGGTATGTAACTAGTAAACAATTATAAATTTATTACATGTGAATAACATTGTTATATGAATGGTATTCTAATATCTAATTCTGGATGTTGAATAGGCTAATATTGGAGGTTTCATGGGAACACCTCCCAGTGCCAGTGGAGTTAGATAAACCTACACGTAGGTAAGTTTAACTAATGAATTATACTTAATAGATTTGTGTAGTTTATATTCACATCGTTGATTATATTGCATTGTACATCTTTCAAACTCAAACCATTACTTCACATTCCATAATTAATAACTAGATGTTGATAGATGATAAAATTTCAACTACAATATAGTTGTTTAGAACGTCAACATAAGTAGTGATGCAATTACTTCATATAGCATAAGTAATAACTAGGAGCAACTGCCAAATACATTTGCTTGGCATGGCATTCCATGAGACCACTTTTTATTGAGGCATCTTTTCAAAAAGTTCATTACCTTATCTATGCTATGGATGCTTAGAAGAAATATACGAAAGAATAATAGTAAGCAATAACATAGACAAGGCAATGAGTTGTTTGAAAAAATACCTCAAAGAAATGTGGTTTGATGGTGATGTCCATCACCATGAGACCCAATTTCTTTGAGGCATTTTTTCAAACAGCTCACCGCCTTTTCTATGCTACCAAATTTTCCATTATTGTCTACCAAAGCATTTTATCAAATAGTTCACTTCCTTGCTGCTATGGCTAAAAGCCTAAAAAAAGGTGCTTTCCAACAAACTATGGATTCTTGGAAAAAAATCTATCAAAGAGTAATAGTAAGCAATAGCATAGACAAGACAATGAGTAGTTTGAAAAAATGCCTCGAAGAAATGTGGTCTCATGGAAATGGAATTCCATTCCATCACCATCAGACCACATTTCTTAGAGGCATTTTTTCAAACAACTAATTTCCTTTTCTATGCTACCACATTTTCCATACATGTTTACCAAAGCATTTTATCAAATAGTTCATTTCCTTGCTGCTATGGCTAAAATCCTAAAAAGGTGCTTTCCAATAAACTATGGATGCTTGGAAAAATTCTATCAAAGCATAATAGTAAGAAATAGCATAGACAAGGCAGTGAGTAGTTTGGAAAAATGCCTTGAAGAAATTTGGTTTCATGGTGATGGAATGCCATTCCATCACCATGAGACCACATTTCCTTGAGGAATTTTTTCAAATAGCTCATAGCCTTTTCTATGCTACCACATTTTCCATACACGTCTACCAAAGCATTTGATCAATCTACTCACTTCCTTGCTGCTATGGCTAAAAGCCTAAATTAGGTGTTTTCCAACAAACTATGGATGCTTGGAAAAAATCTATCAAAGCATAATAGTAAGCATTAACATAGACAAGGTAGTGAGTAGTTTGAAAAAATTCCTCGAAGAAATGTGGTCTCATGCTAATGGAATTCCATTCCATCACCATGAGACCACATTTCTTTGAGGTATTTTTTCAAATAGTTCACCACCTTTTCTATGCTACCACATTTTCCATACATGTCTACAAAATCATTTTATCAAACTACTTGAACTTCCTTGCTGCTATGGCTAAAAGCCTAAAAAAGGTGCTTTCCAACAAACTATGGATGCTTGGAAAAAATCTATCAAAGCATAATAGTAAGCAATAACATGGACAAGGCAGTGAGTAGTTTGAAAAAGTGCCTCAAAGAAATGCGGTCCCATGGTGATGGAATAACTATGGAAAGCACCTTTTTTAGGCTTTTAGCCATAGCATTTCTTTGAGGCATTTTTTCAAACATCTCACCACCTTTTATATGCTACCACATTTTGCATGCATGTCTACCAAATCATTTTATCAAACTATTCACTTCCTTGTTGTTATGGCTAAAATCCTAAAATAGGTGCTTTCCAACCAATTATGGATGCTTGGAAAAAATCTATCAAAGCATAATAGTAAGCAATATCATAGTCAAGGCAGTGAGTAGTTTGAAAAAATTCCTTGAATAAATGTGGTCTCATGGTGATGGAATGCCATTCCATCACCATGAGACCACATTTCTTTGAGGCATTTTTTCAAACAACTCACTGCCTGAAGAATAGAAACCAACCCTTTAGCAAAAATTCCCCTCCAAATTCTCTTCAAAGTCCTCATCCTCATCCTCAATTTACCAATCCATGGAACCTTCCACCTTTTATTCCACTTGTTCATGTCCCCACCCCTCCCTCTTCATGTCATGTTTTCCCTCCATCTCATAACCAAGACCACACTATACTATCCACCCCATCCCAACATAATACTATAGAGAAGGAAATTATGAATTGATTGAAAAAATGCCTCAAAGAAATGTGGTCTCATGGTGATGGAATGCCATGACACATTTGTTTGTAATGGAATTCCATCACCATGAGACCACATTTCTTTAAGGCATTTTTCAAATAGTTCACTGCCTTCTCTATGCTACCACAATTATCGTACATGTCTACCAAATCATCTTATCAAATGGTTCACCGCCTTGCTGCTATGAATAAAAGCCTAAAAATAGGTTCTTTTGAACAAGCTATGGATAGGGAAGATAGTAAGCATAATAGAAATATATAGTTTAATAAGTACACAAAATTATATTCATTATCTCATACATTATAAGCCATGACATGCATCACTATTGTAGTTTCCGTGATTGAATAATTTTTTGTTTTATTTTCAGATGTTGAAAGCAGATACACCTCCACATGTTCATAGGGCAATGGAGCTTGGTGTTTCTTCTGCTATAAACTCCTCGATGCCTCTCACAGAGGTGTGAGGCAGATTACTAAATTTCAATTTACATTCGTTGTTATAGCTATTAGTTATTGAAAAATCAAACCATTATTGATTCGAAGTTTAATTTCTCTTTGGATGGTTTCTACAGGGCTTTAGCATGCCACAACATGGACATGCGAATATTTCCCTCAAGGAGAGAGATCGTCTATTGGTGGTAAGTGATTATTTTGTTAAATATATCATTTTTTATAATGTAATTTCTATATATTAATGTCTTTACTTGTTATTGTAATAGATACAACTTGACTAAGAACTAAACCCTAGGAGGAGCCCCAGGAGTACTCCTCGACCTCAGAAAAAATGAGTGACAGACTTATCACCATCCAATCGACAAGCAAAGGGCACGAATTTATTTCGAGAGAATGGAGAGCAATGACTTTTAATTCTAGAGCCCTTTGTTGTATGCCTATATGACATTTTTGTACATATTTTGTATTGGAAATATTTGAAATTGTATGCCTATATGGCATTCTCATAAGCCTATATGGCTATTTTGTATATATTTTATACTTATATTGATATATATTGATATATGCCTAGATGGCTATTTGGTTAATACAAATATTTCTTATCGATGGTGTCCATATTTTCATTATAAATCCACGGCTCAATAGATATGAGTTACGTGTATTCAAGTGTATTATTTAAAAATTATGTGTATACTTTGTGACTTACATGTATTTCAATGTATACTTTGCGACTTACGTGTTTTCATGCGTATACCTTGTATTCATGCATATACTTTGTATTAATTTGCATATACTATGTATTCGTGTGTATACTTCAAGGCTTGCATGTATTTTAGTACTTGTTCTTCCCTTATTCACATGTATACTTATTAATTGGTTAGCCCTAGCATTGATCATTTTTGTTCTTCATGGTTTGTCTTGAATATTTATTGATTGATGCTAAACAACTTTATTAGTTGATGCTAAACAACTTCAATATTTCTAGGAATACTAGTAGAGTTAGAAATTACAAAATTGCAAAAAATTAAAAGAAAAGATTAACTATAAATAAATGCGCTGATTATTAACTTGATAATTGATTAAGAATGAGTATATATATATATATATATATATATATATATCAAGAGATGAGCCTTATATAATGGCAACTGCCAACTAGAAAATAGGCAAAGCATTCCTAATACTTTGAAAGCAATAATCCACCCAAAATTGCAATGGGAGATAAGGCAAACGAACCCACATATAGGAATAACTAAATAAAGAACAGTTCACCCTTCATAGCTTGGTGAAACCATTGCCAAACTTAGATCTTAAAGATAAAGAAGAATTATGATCTATATAATATACAATTAGTACCCACTTTGATGACTACAAAATTTTCAACCATGGGCTTATCATGCTTTTTCAAATTTGGTAAGAAGGATTATTTAAGATCCTTGAGCAATGTATTTCCTAATGCTCCCTTGTTCTTACATATCTCAATTCAATTTAATTCAAAGAGTTCCATCAAATGCTTTATCTAAAAGCAAAAAACACATTTTCAATTGGTATTCCATGAGATGTTTCATAAAAAGATTCCAGTATAGTTAATCTTTTGATTGGAACAACTCAATTAATCAAATGATACATAATCTTCACAAAACTTGCAAAACATAATATTCATAGTAGATGATGAGTAGTTAACTTCTTGACACATTATCATACAAACATTTATCTTGAATAGTCTTTAAACATTTTCACAGCATAATCCTCACAATATATAATGAATTGTTATATTCTTGATCCATCACCATATAAACACGTCGAAAGATGTATATGCCAACTTTTTTCAATATTATTTCATGTATAGGAAATGGACTTGGGAGAAAGCTTTATAATTTATAATACAAATAAGAAATGGACTTAGGTGAAAACCTTATTTATCACACCAAATAATAAATATACATGAGAGCATCACTTGTTTCTCTTAGACTCCAATTTTTAAGCATAAAAATAATTTCAAATTAAAATGATAAAATACTTCACAACCAGAGTTGTTAATTGAGGAAAGAATAAAATGTTTCCAAGTTCCACCATTGTATGCATTTACAATTGGTTGTATATTGTTGTAAGGGCAAGGAGGATAATTAAAAAGTGTCTTGCACTTGCTAGAATTGAGGATGATCATATGCTTTTGGTGTGGAAAACTCATGTAACGCCCCGCTAAAAGGACCAAGTGGATTAACACAAAAGACTATCAACACCAAGCCAATTTTTTTTAAATTTTTTTTTTTTAGAAACTTAAGTAACACTAACTAATGCAACTCAACCAATTAATATGAATGACATCATTACATTAACATGATATTATAATCACATTATAACCTGAAAGTAATATTGAACATAACCCATTTGCACACCTATCCACCATGGTCCCCTAACGTCGCTACTAAGATACACCTACACTAATTAAGTCTAAAGAACATATTTGATACACTATGACCATATTTTATTAACACTTGAATGTAAATTAATCTCATACATCAAATTATATATGATAACATATCTAAATTATCTTCAAACCTCATCTAACACTATGCCAATATAAATATATTCTTAATCAATGTTATAAAATAAGTACATAAAGATATATCATATCTACTGCTTAATTAAACTCATATACATTATAAATACAACATTTCTATATTAAACCTCTCTATTACATACTAAACAATAGTAAAAATGTGTATAATCAATATTGTATCAATTCACTTACTTTTCCTATACAAGAATGCTACCATGAACACGATTCATTAATATAAGAGGTACATATGTATAAGATACACTAAACATAATTTTTTTATGAAAATATCACCTGCACATAAATTCAACTATAGAATGAAGCGAAAGGAAAGACTCTCCACATTGCGCACAAATTGCACCACCTAAATCCCAATGGATGGTTCAGAAATACCACCCTACCACATGGAACCCTGAGGCCCACTCCCTCCGTGCTAGGAGACAACACTAGGCCCCACAAACAAGCAAACAACAGAATAGAAACCACAAGTGGCTGACACTAAACATTCAAGAAGACTACCAAAATAAGAATCAACCAAAAATTACAATAACTTCACAAATACTTCTAGGTACTTTTATAGACTCATTCACATAACACAAATGGATAGAAAACTAAAAAGCTTATCATTAAACCACAACACTACAATAAAGTATATTACATCAATCTCATAATCTTATAACATAATAACTCACTTTAGTTTAGTAATTCACAATCAAGACCAACAATGCACATCCCTGACATAATTGATCTTTACATATACAAAGTCTCAACATAAGATCTCACAAACATGAAGAAATTAACAACATGCAAATAGTAAACACATTTAAATAAAAATGGTACAACACAATACAGATCAAATAATATAGTTATACCCTCTAATACAACTTTTAAAATTGAACTAATTCTCACTTGACAACAGTCAAATTTGTCAACAATAAAACAGCCCTAAAACAGTCATATCAACTCAAAATCAAAATTTGTAAAATACCCATTGCATATTTAGTCGTTGACTACTCAGCAGCGTGAACAAAATTGACCAAAAGTGAATTATAAATTTATAAAACACAAAACAATAGACAGCTCTCATAAAACCCTCTTTTTGACAATATTCAATTACAGTCAAATGACAAAATGAGTAACTCAATAATCAGATTTCATTCAAAATAAAATATTAAAAAAAATATTAAAATTAATTTAAGCCCTTTCAAACCCCTATAAATCTAAAATCTCAATCTTCCATTGACTGTTTACAGGGAGAAATAAAGATATTTGCAGTCATAGAGGAGCAACTTGACAGTAGTCCCGTGTTTCAACCATATCTTACAAACTACGATCTGGGTTTCTGCAATTTTTGGATAGAACTTAAACGACAACGAGATGAAAACACCCTTTAAAAATCTCACCAACTCAATTTGTAAATTTAGATTTATGAGCAACACAATCGGACCCTTTTTCTGGTAAATAACAAGAATAACAAATATGTATTGATTTTTATTGTAGAATAAATAAATGTTTCATTCACACACAGAAATAAAACTATCAAATATTTATTTTCAAAAATTAAAAGAAATAAATCAATCAAATCATTCATGCATACAAAATAAAATTTTAACACAAGATCTGAAAATCCAACCTGGATCCAACGCTTGGAAATGACAAAAATTTGATGCTGAGCTCCAAAGTTTTCAACTTTCAAAACCCTCAAATTGCAACAAATTTCCCATTGCTCCTTCCTCTTTGCAAGTATGTAAAAATATCTCCCGAAAAAAAATCCCAATCCAACATGCACTCCCAAAAAAAAGAATAACCCAACAGAAAGAAAACCCTTTATCTCCTCCTAAAATAAAGAGAACACTTCCCCAACCAAAAGACAACCCCCCAGCCACCCTTTCAACTTCCATTTTCGTCACTTTTCATAATGGAGTAATTAGGGTGGGTTCTAGACTCAAAAAATATAATTTTATAAAATAAAAATACCTCTCACCCATAAAGCTATCACATAAGAAATATTTTAAATCATTAAAACCACATAAAGACTCCATAAAACATAAATTTAGTGACCATTTTAATAAAATAAATCAAGAGTCTAATAATACAAAAATTACATCCAAACAAAAGTAAAACAAATATTACTCAATAAACAATAACCAAATACCAAATAATGATAATAATAAACAATAATCAAATAATTATTCCTCAAAATAATAACATAATAAAACATAACATAAATAAATGTCACTTATGGATAATATTATATCACACCTCAAACACATTAATAAAAATCATAACAATAAATATGATAGATTCAATATCTAACTTCACTCAAATAATTCACAAACTAAGGTAAAATATAAATCATAAAATAACTTCACATGAAAGAGCAACATTCACATCAAAAGATAAATAACACTAATCACAATCATAACAACACAACTAACCACGGGGTTTAACACCAACAGGTTGGGATCTAAAACTAAGGTTAGACAACAAAAATCAAACAATCACATATCACATAAGAAACAATCGAATAAATACAACACTCCAAACATAGGGTAAAGAAGATCGGACATTGTCTCATGACAACCCAAAAAAGTTAACACATTCTTCATCAATTGTCTCTAATTGAGAACAATGGCTAGGGTTAGGTTATAATTTGGGCCTAGATGTTATCTCCTCAACCACCATTGGGATTAGAGGCACACTCAGACCTGCTAATTTAGGTAGAGACGTAGCCTAGTACCTGTTCACTTAAACATACAAATTAGAGCACATGTGGATAATAGTCAAAGCACTAGGAAAGAAGCTCTAGCAATCATATCTCATTTCTGTATGTCTTTCATACGTCTAATGGTATGATGCCACCCTTTCCACTTATCCTAACAAACATACTATTGTATCACTCAGTTATCCAAGTAAATCTCTACATAATAACAATAATATAACAATATGCATCATACTCACCAAAACACTAATAGAAGCTCATGCCCCATCTTGCAACTACAAAGCTTGAATACAAATCAGTATATTTTATGATAATAAAGACAACCATAATCAAAATCATAATAATATGACAACACAATGATAATATATTAGAATCAAGTGAAAACCCCAAAGGTAACAAAACACTTTCATCACATCAATATGTCAATAACATACATCGTAGTAATGGTCATGTCTGAACACACACATCATGATAAATATATTCTTAAACACATAATAAATCATTTCCTAACCTTTTTACTTAGTCCACAAATTCATGATATACAATATCAATTGTTTAACATCATTAGCACATACCTTTAAATGTCTATTATTTTATTTTCATCTCCAAGTTCCAAAGCCAAACTTCCTGCACATCCACTATGAGAATGGAGGGGTACTACAACTCAGACTTCTCAACTGTTGTGTGAATGTTTCTCTTTTCGATTGTTTTGCATGCCATCATAAGGGATTGAGCCAGTTGAACGTAGCTTAGAGTGATTCAGTGTGTTTAAGTATTAAAGAGGACCATGCCTAACATAAACATACCTATCGAGATGCGTTGGAATAGTTTTTTGGTCACAGGAGTTGTAGAACAAAAGTTGCACCACTTTGCAACTTTACACTACTTCGCATTTGACACTTTTTCCATCAAATGAAAATTGGACACCACAAAATGACTCAAGATAAAAAAACTGAGAGAGGTTATTGTAAGACTCAGCGTAATCCTATAGGCTCCAGTTGAGTTTGTAAGAATCCGTTTTTGAGTAATAGCCCATCAAAGATTGCAACTATTTTGCACTTTGGACCCTTAAGGGATCGAGCCAATTGAACATAGCTCAAATTGATTAAGCGTGTTTGGGTGCAAAAGAGGACCATGCCTAGCATAAATGTACCCATCTAGACATGTTGGAATAGTTCGTATGGTCACATGAGTTGTGAATGAAAGTTGCACCACTTTGCAACTTTACACTACTTCATTTGACACTTTTTCCATCAAGTGAAAACTAGACACCAGGGAAAAAACTTGAGATGAAAAAATTTGAGAGAGGTTATTATAAAGGGGCCCAATGCAATCTTGTAGGCTCAAAAAAAGAGTTCGTAAGCATCATAGTTTTCGAGTAATAGCCCGTCAAAGATTGTAGTCATTTTGCACTTGGGACCCTTAAGGGATCGAGCTGATTGAATGTAGCTCAGAGTGATTCGACATGTTTGAGTATGAAAGAGGACCATGCCTAGCATAAACGTACTCATCAAGATGTGTTGAAATAGTTATTTTGGTCACACAAGTTGTAGAATGAAACTTGCACCACTCTGCAACTTTACATTGCTTGCATTTGACACTTTTTTCACCAAGTGAAAACTGGACACAACAGGAAAATGAGAGAGGTTATTGTAGAGGGGAAAAATGTGATCCCGTAGGATCAGATGGAGAGTTTTTAAGCATCACAATTTCTAAGGAATAGACCATCAAAGATTGCAGCCATATTGCACGTTGGACCCTTAAGGGATCGAGCCGATTGAACGTAGCTCAGAGTGATTTAGCATGTTTGGGTGTAAAAGAGGACCATTCCTAGTGTAAAAATACCCATCAATATGCATTGGAATAGTTTGTTTGGTCACACGAGTTGCAAAATGCAAGTTGCACCACTTTGCAACTTTGCTTGCATTTGACACTTTTTTCATCAAGCAAAATTTGGATACCACAGGAAAATGACTCTGAGATAACAAAAAATGAGAGAGGTTATTGTAGAGGGGCCCAATGTGATCCTGTAGACTCAGACAAAGAGTTTTTAAGTATCACGGTTTCCAAGTAATAGCCCATCAAAGATTGTAGCCATTTTGCACTTTTGACCCTTAAGGGATCGAGCCAGTTGAATGTAGCTCAGAGTGATTCGACATGTTTGGGTATGAAAGAGGACCATGCCTAGCATAAATGTACCCATATAGATGTGTTGGAACAATCTATTTGGTCACACAAATTGTAGAACAAAATTTACACCACTTTGCAACTTTACACTGCTTGTAATTAACACTTTTTCCATCAAGTGAAAACTAGACACCACAGGAAAATGGCTCAAAGATAACAAAAACCGGGAGATTTTATTGTAGAGGGGCCTATCATAATACCATAGGCTCAAACGAAAATTTTGTAAGCATCACGGTTTATGAGTAATAGCATGTCAAAGATTGTAGCCATTTTGCACTTTGGACCCTTAAGGGATCGAGCCAGTTGAACGTAGCTTAGAGTGATTTGACACGTTTGGGTGCAAAAGAAGACCATGCCTAGTGTAAATGTACCCATCCGGATGCGTTGGAATAGTCTGTTTGGTCACATGAGTTGTAGAAAAAAATTTGCACCACTTTGCAACTTTACACTACTTGCAATTGAAACTTTTTCCATCAAGTGAAAATTGGACACCATGGGAAAATGACTCCGACCTAACAAAAACCAAGAGAGGTTATTGTAGAGGTGCCCTACATGATCCTGATGCCTTAGACGAAGTTCTTGTTACTGACACATTCTTTGAGTAACAGATCATCAAAGATTGCTGCACACAACAACCTCTCATGAATAGAATAACTTGAAATTTGAGATGCTCTTATAATGTCTACATCATAGGTGCTCACGATGAGGTTAATTTCAAATGAATAACTTGAAGTTCCCTCACTAAGCTTCACACACATTTTTATAATGGCTTAAAATCAAATTTGAGATTTGTCAAGATCATCAAAATAAGGACGTTGCATTGCTTTTTTGGCTGAGATTCTCTTAGATGGCTCATAAATCAACATTTTATGCAAGGAGACACCAATCAATTTTTAGT
Source organism: Sequoia sempervirens (assembly GCA_007258455.2). Classification (NCBI taxonomy): domain Eukaryota; kingdom Viridiplantae; phylum Streptophyta; class Pinopsida; order Cupressales; family Cupressaceae; genus Sequoia; species Sequoia sempervirens. The sequence goes on along the minus strand of VDFB02391844.1, from coordinate 33,439 downwards.
AGTTTACTTACAAATAGGAAAAGTAAAAGAAGAAAAAGAAAGAGCATCCAAAATGGAAATGAAGTGAAAATATATGGAAGGAACCTATAGACAACAAATCCACACCATTTGGTTCCAATTCGAGAACAACAAGGCTTAAATATCAATGCTTCCATTGAGGATAGGCATGCTAGTCTCTCAACTTAGTCACTCTTGGCCATACATCTTCATTGCGAGTTCCAAGATACCTATTGCACACAATAGCCTCTCATGAATAGAACATAATCAAACTATTACTTTCCAACCTTTTGGAAACTTGTAACCTATTATAAAAACAACACAATTTAATCTTCCACTTAGTTTACTAATCTATAGAGAATATCCTACATTATTTTTTTTGCATATTTTTGAGAAAAAATAAAATACCATTGAACTGTATATCCTTTTCCATAGTTCTAAACATAAAGTGTGCTAAATTTGCAAGTCTGGTAACTTCATCAATCACATACATACATGATATAAACATTACATGATAACATTGGCACCATAGCATTGGTATCATACAAATTAATGTACATACTTACAAATTAATCCAATAAACCATCTGGGTCTGATCTACTCTTTATTGTGTCAAGTATTGCCTCATGGTCAGACTCACACACCTTCCACAAGGTCTTGTTCAAAGGTCTACCCCCATATTTGGTCAAACAAACATTGGATGCCACAACAAGGTTCGAGTAATGAAGAATCTTCCAATGCATTTCAAAGTCCTTAAACAACCAAAATTTAACACTCTTATGTGGGTACCTTCTAAGCCACATTCTAGTAACAACAACTGAGCCTGTAGAGTATTCAATATTTTCTCCATCTATAACTGGGGCCTCCAATTTTTTTCTGGCCTCAACATAATGACACAAGTAATAATCCGTTCCCTCTTCATTGTCTTCATCTGTAATAATTGCATGAACATGCCCTAAATTGATATGTGCAAACAATTAGAAGAAATTAGTCAATATTACAAATACGCTACAAAGTGAGATAACAATAGGAATTTTAAAAAATATGTAAGTAGATATATTAGTTGGTTGAACTAGATCTGATATGTGGTAAAATTCAACCGATGATTCCATCTGTGTTAGTTCCAATGCCATCGGAGGGAGATATGTGTGAAGTGGGCTAAGATAACTTAACAACCATTTCTCAACCCACTCCTTTGACTTGCAATCATCCCAAGCTTGCATTGTACATGAAGAACAAAATCATGCCATCTTCTACATATGGATACTCCATGAACTTGCATTTGAGCTAAGGAAAGAGTGTAGCTCACTTGATCCTGTCAGTGTACAACAATCCTCATATGGTGCAATGTTAGTATCATCCATCAACCAAAAAAATCTACAAACTAAAGATGTACCTTCATTACCTAGACCTATCAAAGCATTACACCACTCAACGATTGATTTTACATCCATAAACTTTGCATTATCTTTATACTTTAACTCTTCTAGTGCTAATGCTCTTTTGACACATGATCCTGCACCATCATGCTCCCCCTTTCCATGCCCAACCTCACAAAAGTTCCACATATAATGAACACCTATAATGACATGCATCTTACTCAACCAGTAGAACATGTACAAGTTCTTGAACTATGCTGCATAGTTATCTAACCATATTATATGCTGACTGTATGCTATGCCTCTCTAAGACAAATCATTGTAGAACAATTGGAAGCAACCTTGCATGAACTTTGGAGAATGTGTGTGATCATCACTAATATAAAAGTGATACTCCCTCAATACCTTCCTTTGGTCCTCTACACTATCAATTGCATGAATGAAAGCTATGTACAAAAATATCTTAACTTGAGTGGAGTTGTAATATTGTGACTACAACTCACGCTATGGCTATAGAGTGTAGTTCTCTACAAAGTTGACCACTAAAACTATGCTGCCAATTGGAAAGGTGTCCTTGCATAACTAAAATTGTGTGTCCAACCATTGATCTTTATGGGTATGTCTTGCATACTCATACACTATATTGTCACAAAACATAGACATAAGCTGATACACTGGAATCTTCTAAATAACCAAATCACACCTTTGTGTTTGATTACCATCTTTTGTAATGTATGCCACTGTTTTATACTTCTCAAACTCTACTAGTTGCTTTCCCACCTCATGTGTGCTTTCCATATGTTGACATATTGGCATACGTTGCAAGCCACCACAACACTGACATGAACCATCCAACCATAGTTTCCTATAGAATATTTGGCCATCCTCTATTTCACATAATATTTTTGATAAGAACTCTCTAGAAGATGTTGGTGGGGCATGTATGCCACAATCTTGCAAAACATTGTTAGTATGCAAACCTAAACATATAGAATGATAAACATCATAATGGTTAGAGAATTCAATATGTAGTCTACAACAAAAAGTAGTGTGTGTGTGATTCATCTTGACATAAAAAGGTTTAAACATTTCAAAATATCTTTGAAAAATTTGAATTTGAGGATAATCTTGTTGAAATTTATGAGAGTTTTTGGTTTGATTTGTATCAAAAAAATGCTTTGGATGTGGCTCACGGTTCTGACTACCTATTCTCCTTCTTACCACATCCCTTTGATTTAGAGATGGCCTTTTGTTATTCTTCCAATAGTCTTCAATTAGTGTTCTCAATGCTTCAACAATTAGTTTATCTTTTCATGGGAGTCTCCTCAAGAATGCTCATAATTCATTTGAATCAGTGCCCTCAATTCTTTTCCGCCTTTGAACAACTCTTGATAATTTTTTTCTATTAATTCTCAATTGTTCACTTGTCTTTCTAATGAGACAATATCTCCTTGTTTCAATACTTACCAAAGTTGATGTAATGAAACATTAGGTGACATTACTGTCCTTTGAGTGTGAGGTCTTACCCACACTCTCATAAGCATCCATTAGATTCTTCACAATAGTGTTTTCACTTGAAGCATTCAATGTTCTCAACCCAAGAATCTTCATGATGTTTCTATAATTTATACCTCATATCATTTCAACAAATAGTTGACATCTTGTGGTCTCATTTAGACTTTCAAAGAACAATTTCCAAATCTTATCAACATATCTTCTACAAGTGCATGCTAGAATCTTACCTTCCAGGTGTTGCAAAATATCCTCATCAATACTAATCAAATACTTTGTCTTTCTATGCAAAATTCTAGGTGGTGTTATCCTAGGTACACACATCTCAACATTAGGAATTTCATCAATATTTAAGTGAGGTGGGCCAGATCGTGTACCTTCGATCGAGGGTGGAATAGACGACATACCTTGAGGTTGGCATGGGGATGATGGCGTACCTACTTCGTCAAATCCAAGTGATAATGTACTCTCAACTTGAGATGTGGTGGATGGTGTCCCTTCATATTCACTTGCGGTAGATGGTCCTTCCATATTCACTTGTGGTAGATGGTGTCCCTCTATATTCACTTGTGGTATATGGTGTCCCTCCATATTCACTTGTGGTTAATGGTGTCCCTTCGTATTCACTTGCAGTAAAGGGTGTGCCTCCAACTAGGATATTTTAATTTGTCTTAGCACAATGCTTTCAAATTTGTTCCCTTTGTGCCTCCAATTCCTTTTCTCTTTTTGATGATTGAGGTTCCTCTTCAATTGGCTTGTTTTCATCAATCATATCCAATTTCTTCTTTTGATGATATTCCCTCATCCATTCTTTATTTCTTGCTTTATTATTTTCATACTCTTTGTTTGTTGGTTTATTCCTTCTTCGTTTCCTTGACATGGCGGATAATTTTACCTGTAGTATGGTAATGAGACAAATATTCATTCCTTAAAAATGAATCCATACAAATAAATGAAATATATTTTATTCAAGGCTTCATACAAAATACTTACAATCATCTTGTAGAAGAGTATTTCTAGCATAGACAAAGGTCACATGAATTTTTTGGATTGAATTCCTTAAAGAAATATGGTCATGTGGCATGCCATGATTGCAAGATAGGCTCAAAATAGAAGCATGGACAAGGCATGTGAATTGTTTGGAAATAATGTTTTCGTAGACATGTATACAAAATGTGGTAGCATTGACAAGCTAGTGAGCTCACTAGCTTGCCAATGTGGTAGGGTTGACAAGGTAGGGGCGGCGTGAAAAAATTCCTCATAGAAATGGGGTCTCATGGTGTAATACCCCATTTCTATGAGGTATTTTTTCATGCCGCCCCTACCTTGTCAACCCCGCATGAAAGCTAGTGAGCTCACTTTGTCAATGCCACTTTGCATACATGTCTATGAAAACATTATTTTCAAACAATTCACATGCCTTCATGCATCCATAATCACCGTGAGACCCCATTTCTATGAGGCATTTTTTCACTGCCCTACCTTTTCACCCTACCACATTGGCAAGCTAGTGAGTTCACTAGCTTGTCAATGCTACCACATTTTCATACATGTCTATGAAAAATTATTGCCAAACAATTCACATGCCTTGTCCATGCATCCATTTTAAGCCTATCTTGCAATCATGGCATGCCACATTACCACATTTCTTTAAGGCATTCCATCAAAAAAATTCATGTGAGAATTGGCAAGCTAGTAATCATTGTGAGTCCCCATTTCTATGAGGAATTTTTTCATGCTGCCCCTACCTTGTCAACCCTACCAAATTGGAAAGCTAGTGAGCTCACTATCTTGCCAATGTGGTAGGGTTGACAAGGTAGCGGAGGCATGAAAAAATTCCTCATAGAAATGGGGTCTCACGGGAGACCCCATTTCTATGAGGCATTTTTTCATGCCCCTGCTACCTTGTTAACCCTACCGCATTGGCAAGGTAGTGAGCTTACTAGCTTGTCAATGCTACCACATTTTACATACATTTCTATGAAAACATTATTGTCAAACAATTCACATCACCGTGAGACCCCATTTCTATGAGGCATTTTTTTATGTTGCCCCTACCTTGTCAACCCTACTACATTGGCAAGCTAGTGAGCTCACCATCTTTTCAATGCTACCACATTTTGTATACATGTCTGTGAAAACATTATTGTCAAACAATTCACATGCCTTGTCCATGCTTCCATTTTGAAGCCTATTTTGCAATCATGGAATGCCACATTACCACATTGCTTTAAGGCATTCCATCCAAAAAATTCATGTGAGCATTTGCAAGCTAGTGAGCTCACTAGCTTGCCAATTCGGTAGGGTTGACAAGGTAGGGGCAGCATGAAAAAATCACCGTGAGTCCCCATTTCTATGAGGAATTTTTTCATGTTTCTCCTACCTTTTCAACCCTACTGAATTGGAAAGCTAGTGAGCTCACTAGCTTTCCAATTCGGTAGGGTTGACGAGGTAGGGGCAGTGTGAAAAAATGCCTCATAGAAATGGGGTCTCACCATGATGTAAATAACCATAAGTTCCCATTTCTATGAGGCATTTTTTCATGCTTCCCCTACCTTTTCAACTCTACCACATTTTCTTGTGGCATGCCATGATTGCGAGATAGGATGCGCCTTTCCCCATGTTGCTAACTTAGCCTTGAACAAAGAGTCTTAAAATAGTGGAGAGAAGGGTTAGAATCCCTTGTAGGTAGACTAATCAAGGAAACACTTAAAATACATCAAAAAATTAGTGATGAGGTAAGTTTAGTGATGAGGTAAATTTAGAAATAGAGATGAAAACCAAAATAGATTCAAAGATCTATCAATGTGGGAGGAGTATATTCCAATTTTGTAGAGAGCCGTATGGAAAATTTGGTAGCATAGACAATTCAATCAACTATTTGATAAAATGCACATCACCATGAGACCCCATTTCTTTGAGGCATTTCTTCAAATAGCTGATTGCCTACTCTATGTTGTTTGATAAAATGCTTGGGTAGACATGTATGCAAAATTTGGTAGCATAGACAAGGAAATCAACTGCTTGGTATAACTATATGACAAAATACCTCAATGAGATATGCCCTAGTGGACTAGAATGATTGTAGGATATGCAAAAAATAGATTTATTGAGAATGATTTAGAAAATTTCAATCATATGCAATTTTTAGGTGTAAAGCCAAATTCAACTACATTTTCCAACATCCCCCATGCCTATACCAAAATGAAAACTTTGGAGAGTGGTGTGCACATCCATAGTTTTTTTTTTTTTTTTTTAGACTACAGGAATCGGGTAGCATGACCCCCTATAAACTGCAGTGTGCATGGTAAAATTTTTAACGTGACCAGCAGTGCTGGCGCGACATGCCCTCCAGTACCACGGGGGTGGAGGAGACTAGACCTCGTGACCAACCTCTTGCAACAGGAAAGATTTAGCCAACCGAGCTAGGGCCCCAACCCTATTGCACATCCATAGTAAAGTATTGAGAAATGATGTATTATTTTACTTATTACTTCTGTCAAATATATGTGTATACAAAATGTGGAAGCATACACAAGGTAAGTCAATTGTTTAACAAAATTCCTCAAAGAGATGTGGTTTAAAAATGTAATTGGCAAGTGTAAAGAATTGTGTAATTTAAAATGTGCATTGACAAGCTAAGGTTATAATGAAAAACAAACAATGATCAACATGGAATATAAAAAATAACAAAAATCAAAGCAATCCAAAATAGGATGAAATAAAATGTGTAAAGACTTCACATACCTAAAAAACTGGCGTTTCAAATGGAGGAGTTCTACCCAATTATGTAGCCTTTGCTTCCTCTTTCTTAAAACTCCTCAACAATTTTACTTTTTCAAAAGCTTGTTCCCCTCCAAACCTCAATTGTATATCACTCTTGAATGGAATTCAAACTTGAATTGATATTATATTCCTTTCAATGTGAAAACTTTGCAATTTCATGCAAAGGTGGTGGAATGTGAAAAACTTGCATGTACACTTCACAAAATCATCAAAAATATTTTTTTTGTCGAAACACGTGCATAACCAGGAGAATATGTAGAATGTGGGCCTTGAGATCACATGTATATTGAGTTTTTTACCATTTTTAGAGAAGGACAAAATGTTCTCATGTTATAACATGCACACATTATAATGCAAGCATGTTATGTCTTACTAAAATAATAGCCATATCTCTACTACTTCAAAATGTGCTCATGTTATGAGAAAGTTGATTTTTATAGGTTTATTTTATCTCTCTTTCTCTCTATCCTCTACCGTCTACCCTTAAACCCTCTACCCTCTACCTTCTATCTCTCTCCCACTCCCTCCCCTTCTCTGTCTCTCTCAAGTCTCTCCCTCCTACCCCCTCTCCCTCTCTCGAGTCTCTCTCTCTCTCACTCACTCACTCACTCCTATCTCTATCCCCTCTACCCTCTACCCTTAACCCTTAAACCCTCTACCCTCTATCTCTCTCCCACTCTCTCTCTCTCATGTCTCTCTTTCCTACCCCCTCTCCCTCTCTCAAGTCTCTCTCTCTCTCACTCACTCAATCCTTTTTATATCTTTCCGGCTCTACCCTTAACCCTCCACCCTCTACCCTCTATCTCTCTCCCCTCTCTCTCTGTGTCAAGTCTCTCTCTCTACCCCCTCTCCCTCTCTCAAGTCTCTCTCTCACTCACTCAATACTTCTATCTCTTTCCCCTCCACCCTTAACCCTCCACCCTCTACCCTTAAACCCTTAAACCCTCTACCCTCTACCCTCTATCTCTCTCTCTCTCTCTCTCACTCCCTCCCTCTCTCTCTCAAGTCTCTCCCTCCTACCCCTCTCCCTCTCTCAAGTCTCTCTCTCTCTCTCACTCACTCCTATCTCTATCAATATACCCTATGCCCTTAACCCTTAAACCCTCTACCCTCTCCTCCCTCTCTCTCTCAAGTCTCACTCTCCTACTCCCTCTCCCTCTCTCAGTTCTCTCTCTTACTCACTCACTCATTCCTATCTCTTTCCCTCTACCCTTAAACCCTTAAAACCTTAAACCCTCTACCCTCTATCTCTCTCCTGCTCCCTCCCTCTCTATCTCTCAAGTCTCTCCCTCCTACCCCCTCTCCCTCTCTTAAGTCTCTCTCACTCAGTCCACTCCTATCTTTGTCCCCTCTACCTCTACCCTTAACCCTTAAACCCTCTACCCTCTCTCTCTCTCTCTCTCACTCCTCTCTTTCCTCTCTACCCTCTACCCTTAACCCTTAAACCATTAAACCCTCTACCCTTTACCCTCTATCTCTCTCCCACTCCCTCTCTCTCTCTCAAGTCTCTCCCTCCTACCCCCTCTCCCTCTCTCAATTCTCTCTCTATCTCTCTCACTCCTTCTATCTCTCCCCCTATCCTTTGTGAACCTAGATCCTATACCTGCAAGAACACAACAAATTAACACATTAGTAAGATCAAATGCAAGTTAGAATAGAGATTCCCCATAAAATCCATTAACATGATTCGAAATAGGAAATGAAAGTAAGAAATGTAATGAAAAGCAATAAAAGAGATTAATCATATTCAAATAATGCACACTATTGATCCTATGGGGGAGTTGGTGCCAATTTGATGTGGAAATTTTCCCTTTCCCAACTCCTTTTCAAGCTTTGATGATGAATGGTGATGGTGATCCACTTTGTTGAAGATTCAAATGTGCTCCATGATGAAAAACCTGCATAACCTAGCTATGTATTTGATAAATTGATGAATCTTGCAAATTCTTTGAAGATGTATTTGGGTATAGTAAGCTTACTCAAATGGTGGATGATGACAATGAAGGATGAGCTCTCTATTTATAGAAAGAAAGAGTTGAAGATTGAAAGATAGGATGAATGTGGGATAAAAGATAAACCAATGACATGATGCCACTTGTCAACATGTGAGAGGATGAAAGTTGAGCACATTTTGATCAATGTGCAAGTTTGAAATTTGAATTTGAAGAAGTGACATGTTTAGGGGGGATGAAAGAAGAGAGTTAAATGCCACTTGGCTCAAGGCAAGGACATGTAAGAGGCATTGAATGCCTTGTTGGAAGGGACAAGTCCTTTTGGAGGGACTTTTTGAATTTGAAGAATATTCCATCCTTTGATGCCTTTTTGAATGAAATAGAAGAATTTAATAAATCAAATAAATTGATTTATTGTGCAAGTGGGAAAAGCTAGAGGATGTGACATGAATTTAGATTAGATTAATCAAGATTTGATTAATTTAAGGGGAGATTAGATGATTTGACTATTTGATTTAGATTTAGGGATTAAAATAAATCAAAAAGAGATGAAAAATGATTTAGACTTAGTTAAATATTTTGATTTATTTAACCAAAGGGGGTGATGTTAGATTAAATTAGATAAATGTTTGATTTATTTAATTTAATAGAGGAACTTGAGAAGTTTAATTAAATAAAATGGGTTATTTAATTAAAATAGAGATAAGGGAATTAATTAAATAAAATGATTTATTTAATTAACGAGGGATAATGACTTAACAAGATAAAATTGATTTATTTACTTAAGAGAGGGAAATTGATGAATTTAATCAAATAAGGGTATTCAATTAAATGGTTAGACAGAGGGATGATTTTAGGATGAAATGGTGTTAGTTAAATCAGGATCAGATGCATAATGCCAATCAGTACATTTTACGTGTCTACACCCTTATCCATCTACCCTTAACCCTTAAACCCTTAAACCTCTACCCTATACCCTCTATCTCTCTCCCACTCCCTCCTCTCTCTCTCTCTCAAGTCTCTCCCTCCTATTCCCTCTCCCTCTCTCAAGTCTCTCTCTCTCACACTCACTCACTCCTATCTCTCTCCCCTCTCCCCTCTACCTTCTATCTCTCTCCCACTCCCTCCCTCCCTCTCTCTCTCAATTGTATCCCTCCTACCTCCTCTTCCTCTCTCAAGTATCTCTCTCTCTCTCACTCACTCCTATCTCTTTCACCTTTACCCTTAATCCTCTACCCTCTACCCTCTACCCTTAACCCTTAAACCCTTAAACCATTAAACCCTCTACCCTCTACCCTATATCTCTCTCCCACTCCCTCTCTCTCTCTCTCAAGTCTCTCCCTCCTACTCCCTCTCCCTCTCCCAAGTATCTTTCTCTCACTACTTCACTCCTATCTATCTCCCCTCTACCCTTAACCCTCTACCCTCTATCTCTCTCCCAATACTCTACCCTGTATCTCTCTCCCACTCCCCCTCTCTCTATCTCACTCCCTCTTTCTCTCTCTCCCCTCTACCATTAAAACTATACACTAAACCCTTAACCATTAAATCCTCTACCCTAGCTTTCCAATTTGGTGAAATTGGCAATGTAGTGGCCTATTTGATAAAATGGGTCCAAGAAATGGGGTCTCTCGGTGATTTGTAAATCATCGGAAGACCCCATTTCTTGGACCCATTTTTTCAAACAGGCCAAGTTAGGTTTCCAAATTCATTGAATTGACAAGATAGTGGGCCCATTAACTAGGTTTCCAATTTCACCGAATTGGCAATCTAATGAGCCCACTAGCTTGCCAATTTGGTGAAATTGGCAATGTAGCTTGCCAATTTGGTGAAATTGTAAGGTAGTGGGCCCACTAGCTTGCTAATTCGGTGAAATTTGAAAAGTAGTGGTCTGTTTAAAAAATGGGTCTAGGAAATAGGGTCTCCTAATGATGTAAATCACCAGGAGACCCTATTTCTTGGACCCATTTTTTCAAGTAGGCCAAGTTAGGTTTCTAGTTTCACCAAATTGGTAAGCTAGTGGGGTCTCTCTCTCTCTCACCCCTCTAACCTTAACACTCTACCCTCTATCTCTCTCCCACTCCCTCCCTCTCTCTCTCCCTCCCACTCCCTCTATCTATCCCCTCTACCCTTAACCATAAACCATCTCTCTCTCTCTCTCAAGTCTTTCCTTCCCAGCCCCTCTCCCTCTCTTAGGTCTCTCTCTCTCACTCACTCCCTCTACCCTTAACCATACCCTAATCCCTCAACCCAATATCCTCAACCCTTAAACCCTAATCCCTCAACCTCTATACCCTCTACCCTATACATTGGACCCTCAACCCTTAAACCCTAAACCATTAAACTCTCTACCTTCTACCCTCTATCCTCTACATTAAACCCTCAACCCTCAATTGTCAACCCTCAACCCTCTACACTCTAACCTCAACCCTTAAACCCTAATCTCTCTCCTCTCTACCATTATCCCTTATCCCTTAAACCCTCTACCCTCTCTCTCTCTCTCTCTCCCCCCTCTGCCATTAACCCTTAAACCCTCTACCCTCTACCCTCTACCCTCTACCCTAATCCCTCAACCCTAAACCCTAAACGCTTTACCCTCAACCTTAAACTCTCAACCCTCTATCCTCTACCCTAATCCCTCAACCCTGTACCCTCTACCTCATACATTGGATGCTCAACCCTAATTCCTCAAACCTATAACCTAAACCCTCTACCCTCAACCCTAAACCCTTAAACCCTAAACCCTTCTACCCTTAACCCTAATGCCTCCACTAGTACACAAACAACAATATATGACTAAATAAACTACTAAAAATTGCATATAAATGACTAACTTTAGTCACATGACTATTAGTGGTTTATTTGTAGTCATTTATAACACCACTAAATTTATGACTAAACAATTTTAGTCATTAATTTGGTCATTGATTTGGTCATTGATTTAGTCATTTATTTAGTCATGGTAGTGATTTATTTAGTCATTAATTTAGTTGTATATTTAGTCATTAATTTAGTGATATATTTAGTCATTAATTTAGTGATATATTTAGTCATTACTTTAGTCATATATTTAGTCATTAATTTAGTCATATATTTAGTCATTACTTTAGTCATATATTTAGTCATTAATTTAGTCATATATTTAGTCATTATTTTAGTCATATATTTAGTCATTAATTTAGTCATATATTTAGTAATTAATTTAGTCATTCATTTAGTCATTACTTTAGTAATATATTTAGTCATTTTTATTTACTAGTTTCCATTAATTGGTAGTAAATATAGTCATGAAATGAATAATTTATTAAATACCATAAATTTTATAATGCAAAAATAACATAATATTAAACTTGAACTAAAACATAAAATCAAATAAAAATATTACATATACGAACAAGCTACAACATGCTAGAATTAAAAGATTGATTCAACGTCATGATAAATAAAGGTAATCTACAATAAATTTTTTAATGATATATATATATATATCAAATACGCCATGATAATTAAGATCCTTGAACAACACATTGAAAATATTGCATAAAGCAGTGAGCCAAGATGTCTAATATTAACTTGTACATGATAAACATGTTCAACTATGTCATTTTTTGCAAATATTTTAGTGGCCATCGTGTAAAGGTTCCCTCTTTCTCTTTTAGATGAACAACTCCACCTATTTTGTCTTCATAAATAAGGGGTATGTTACTTGTGATCTTTAAAATGTTTACATTTGCATCTCCTGTTCCTTTCAAGTTGAATCCATGTACAATAGATAGGGAGTGAATCCACCCAATTCCCACAACATCACCATCAAAAGGATCCAACACCCTAACTTTATCCCCTTCTTTGAGTTTATCAATACATTTATGCAAAAAGAAAAAAAAAGCACATTATATTAGATAGGTAATGATTACCCTTGTTTGCATAATAAAACAACCATTACTTACTTAAATAGTACTTGCATGTGTGTGTTAAAATAATTGCAAAAGGAAAATTTTAAAAATAATTACAATGATTAATCTAATTTACTAAAAAACCAACACTCATAGCAGTGCTTACAATGTTACTATTAGCTTTATGCTAATTAGATACAAAGGCCACAAATATAAATACTACATTACCATGCACACATACCCGACACATAAGGTTATGACAACACTATTACACATAAAAAAGGTAGCTAATGCACAAAAATAAAGAATGCAATATGAGAGCACTACTACTACTGCTGCAAGGTGAAGGTGAAATACATTGGGATGTACAAAAAAAGTGGCATTAAAGCTCTGAAACATAACCCCATGCAGTTAACATGACCCTGCCAATGATGACATATAAAAGAACAAAGAACAAAATGTATCAAGGCAACATGTGACAACCATTAAGAGCAGTCATTGAGGAAATAATGTAGTCTTTCTCTATGGCTTTCATAGCAGTAGTAAAGGAGTAACAAATAAGGTTGGACGTAGAGGTCACATAAATAATAGAGAAAGAGCCTTTCAATCTTAGAAAATAGTGTAAGAGTATGCAAATAGAAGGAATGATGTCCAACGAACAAGTAGTAGTAGCAATGAGTTTCATGGTTGTAGCAGTGAGTTTAGTGCAAGGGCAGTGAGTTTCATGGTTGTAACCACGAGTTTAATGGATCAATAAACAAATATCATTACTAAACAACAAGAAGACATTAAGAGAAAGTGAAAAGAATATCAAAAGAAACTTTTTTTTAATAACAACAGCCATAATGAAGAGTTAACAACAGATCCGTGAAGGAAAGAAGCAGTACACTAAGTTCAAGATGTTGACAAGGTCAATTACAATGCCCTAAAACATAGTCAAGCATCATAAAATATTGAAGTGCCAACAATCCCCATTGAAAAGTGACAAAGTAGGTACAATGATTGTTCTACGGGTTACATTCAATGTTTTAGTTGTCTATTCACTATTCTATAAGCTTGTTCACTGTTTGGGATCATAACAGTCATTAATACATGAAGGGTTTCAAAATCAAGGAAAAGTAATGTTTCATAGCACTCACCTCAAGTTCAACACTAGTAGTACTATCAATATCATGCACATACTCCTCGAATTCAGTATAATCATTGTCAACATTGTCCTGAAGTTGTGTAGCTTTGTCAAGAGCTCTATTGACAAGGTCTTTTCCTTTTTGTTTTGCTTTCATATAATTTCCTTACATGTGGTTTAATAATCATGAAAAGTTAATATAAGTCAAGTAAAGAATGTAAAAGCTATAATTTTTTTTTCACAACAACTATTATATTACCTCAACTTCAACACAACTATAATTGACATCAAGGCGTTCTTGTTTTTGTGTTGCTTTGATAAAATTGCTTTTCATGTAGTTTAACCATCAAGCAAAAAAATTTATCCAAATGAGTAATTCATGTAAAAAATAGTCAACAGAGCCTTTCCAAGCATAAAAGTCACAATAGGTGGAATGGGTGAAAATCCATTTTTGTAGACTCACAAACCCTCAACTCTGTCTTTACAGACCCGTTTCAACAATTTGACTACAAAATGCACATAACTCTTCAAGAATCCACCAAATCAGAAAAAAATTGAAGTTAACTCACCCAACCACCTAATTCAATGCAAAAGAGAACAAGGAAACCCTATACCTGGGCAAGTACAAAAGCTTGGAACTTCAAATAATCAGAAATTTTTGAGAAAAGAATAGAATTTCAAGAGTTTTATTATTGCTTTATCCATAGCAGCTAGCACATTTCATACATGTCTATCAAGGCATTTTATCAAACGGTTCATTGCCTTGTTGCTATGGCTAAAAGCCTAAAATAGGTGCTTTCAAACAAGCTATGGATGATTGGAAAAAATTATCAAAGCATAATAGTAAGCAATAACATAGACAAGGCAATGAACTGTTTGAAAAAAATGCCTCAAAGAAATGTGTTCTCATGCTGATGGAATGCCATTACAAGAAAATTACTATGGATTGTCATGGCATTCCATCACCATGAGACCACATTTCTTTGAGGAATTTTTTCAAACAGTTCACTGCCTTGTCTATGCTACCAAATTTTTCATACATGTTTACCAAAGCATTTTATCAAATAGTTCACTCCCTTGTTGCTATGGCTAAAAGCCTAAAACAGGTGCTTTCAAACAAGCTATGGATGCTTGGAAAAAGTCTATAAAAGCATAATAATAAGAAATAACATAGACAAGGCAGTGAACTGTTCAAAAAAATGCCTCAAAGAAATGTGTTCTCAATGGTGATGGAATGCCATGACAATCTGTAGCAATTTTCTTGTCATGGAATTTCTCATGCCATTCCATCACCATGAGACTACATTTCTTTGAGGCATTTTTTCAAACAGTTCACTACCTTGTCTATGCTACCACATTTTTCATACATGTCTACGAAAGCATTTTATCAAACAATTCACTGCCTTGCTGCTATGGCTAAAAGCCTCAAACAAGTACTTTCGAACAAGCTATGGATGATTGGAAAAAATCTATCAAAGCATAATAGTAAGAAACAAGCTATCGTCTCATGGTTTATTTTCAAGCAAAAATTAGTGTGATTTCATTCACATTTTTTTGCAGGTTATAAATGCATTTTTTTTGTCAATTTTTCTGTTTGAAATGGGAAAAAATTGTTGACCAAAAGGTCAAAGAGTTTTTCAAAAAAAATGGGGAAAAAATCGTCCAACCTACAGATTTAAAAAAAATCACGATTAATTAGGATTTTTTGTAGATTTTTTCTTCTATGGCCCACATTGCCAAATTATCACACCCTCAAATGAGTTTGAGACTCCATAATCTTTCCCCGTTCCTAAATAAAAATTAGCACTATCGACCTAAAAATGCCTCATTGGCGGAACCCCCATCATAGCCTCTCCGATGGCCCGATGAAAGAAACTAATAACCTAGTATTGGATTAACAATACCCTATCGGGCTAACTCCTAAGGCATCCTCCCCAATAGACTGATAGAGTCAACAAAAGAAAGCACATCATTGTAATACATGAACATCGGTGGAATGAATTTTTGCATTCCCTTAATGGCCCGATATAACCATGGATTATTAGGAATTAATATATTGGGGGAATCAATCTTGTTTACCTTGTTCGTGGTCCAAAGGTGTATTAAGGGATTGGCACCCCCTTATGGTTTAAAAACCTATACTTCTGAGACCTAACAGACCATTCATTGATCTCATAGTTATTTTTTCATAAAACTCATAGTCACAACATTTAGGATAGTCACAATGGATTTCAATGAAACAAAAGGAAAAAAATTATAGATTCATTGTTCTATATATGATCATAATACTTTTCCTTGAGATCATGAGAGTAATTTTATAAAGGAATGTTGTGGAAAACATTTATGAAATTTGCAGACATCTTTAGAATACAATATAAAGATGATATAGTTGAGAATAAAAATATTGAGGGATAACCTCTTACCTGATTTGAACCCGTGGAATTATGGTCATTCCATGTAGAAACTATAGGCTTAACAAATCTAGCCAACTGCAAAACTTTCTCAGTGAGACAGTTTAAGCAACTCATTATATGCTGGTACTCTTCATTTGAGTTGACATGATTTGGAGAGGCTCTTACTTGGCGTTCAATAGATGGCTGTGAAATCTCTGTTGATGAGATAGATTTCCTCTTGATACTAGTATTAGATTTAGTATGATCTAGTGCTACCATATAATTGACAACATCTTCTACACTTGCTTCTCTATTATTGTTTTCCACCTAAAATACAATGTCAATTTCAACATATAGTTAGTTCAATTAAAAATTGAAATAAATAACACAATGCAAATTGAATAAAAAATCCATACACTTACTCCACATTTGACCATTTTGGCCTGCAACCCGCCTCAACCAAATGTATATTTAGTCCTCACATTATCTCTTGCTCTCTTGCCTCTGTTACTCTTTGTCAAATATTCTTCGGAACACATACTTTCTTTCAATGCCTCCCACTGTTTGGGAGATAGAGTGGAGTCTAACGTCTATTTTCCCTCCATGATATTTTTTCTGCAATTGTATCTAAAATTGTTCATTAGAAGTCTCATCTTATGCTTGTAATATTTTCTAGAGATTTTTCCACCAACAGTGTCAAAGTCATTTTCCATTTTTTGTATAGCATATTCCATTTTGGCCTCGCAAATGTATATATATCCTCACATTATCTCTTGCTCTCTTGCCTCTTACTCTTTGTCAAATATTCTTCGAACACATACTTTCTTTCAATGCCTCCCACTATTTGGGAGATAGAGTGGAGTCTAACGTCATTTTTTTCCTGACAATTGTATCTAAAATTGTTCATTAGAAGTCTCATCTTGTGCTTGTAATATTTTCTAGAGATTTTTCCACCAACAGTGTCAAAAGTCATTTTCCATTTTTTGTATAGCATATTCCATTTTGGGCCTCCAAATGTATATTCCCTCACATTATCTCTTGCTCTCTTGCCTCTGTTACTCTTTGTCAAATATTCTTCGGAACACATACTTTCTTTCAATGCCTCCCACTGTTTGGGAGATAGAGTGGAGTCTAACGTCTATTTTCCCTCCATGATTTTTTTCTGCAATTGTATCTAAAATTGTTCATTAGAAGTCTCATCTTGTGCTTGTAATATTTTCTAGAGATTTTTCCACCAACAGTGTCAAAGTCATTTTCCATTTTTTGTATAGCATATTCCATTTTGGCTGCAACCCTACCAAATGTATATTCAATCCTCACATTATCTCTTGCTCTCTTGCCTCTGTTACTCTTTGTCAAATATTCTTCGGAACACATACTTTCTTTCAATGCCTCCCACTGTTTGGGAGATAGAGTGGAGTCTAACGTCTATTTTCCCTCCATGATATTTTTTCTGCAATTGTATCTAAAATTGTTCATTAGAAGTCTCATCTTATGCTTGTAATATTTTCTAGAGATTTTTCCACCAACAGTGTCAAAGTCATTTTCCATTTTTTGTATAGCATATTCCACATTTCATGGATCTTTCTCTGCAAAATTTGATTTGCAGATATCCAAATGGGCCCTACATCTTACGCCCAACTCAGAGGCCTACCTTGCAACATTTTTCCCAATAGGTTCACCATCTCTTGATACCTCAACCAAGAATGGCTTCTTCCCTTATAATATTCTTTCTTTTGCATTCCTCTCTGTAAATCTATATAAATATTGACTCAATCTTTGTCTTTTAACATAAGCAGGCACATCTTTTGTTTCACCACTACAAATATTTCTGGCTGATCCACTAATTCCATCAAAAGTTGTAGATGCGACAGGTGCACTCTCAGGAACATCAGATGCAAGCATACTCTCTTCATGAATTTGATTAACCAGAACTTCATGCTCCTTGGCCACATCACATGTGGCATGAGTAGGTAGATCAGTAGCGGTCTCCACAGATTTTACTTCATCACAACTATTTTTTTCACCAACTACATTTGTTGAATCACAAAAGCGTTGGCTTCGATGAGTTGGCAACACTGTATCTTTACTTTCTTTTTGTCTTTTCTCTTCATTTTCTCTGCTCTCTTTTTCTTGCATGTAAAACAAAAAAAAATATCATATCATGTCTTATATACATAAAGCTCTTGCCTATAAAATTTCATTAAACAATATTAAACAAATAATATACTACTTAGTGGATTTACAACTTGTCTATTTTTCAAACAAAGACATGATAAATATTCATTATTCTTGGCCACATGCTCTTCATGAAAGCGCTCATAATCTATCACTTGAATTTCAACATTGTGATCACTATCATCTAATTTGTGCCTTAAATTCTTTTTCTTCATTTCTTAATGTCCAAAAAAATAGTAATGTATAAATTAGCAACTTGATACAAAGATAATTAACCATAATAGAAATTGCATAAATACAAGTTTATGAGGTCTTAGTTTTAATGAACAGTCATTAAAACACGTATGAAGTCTAAAGCACTGCAAACAATAACAGTCAGTAAATGTTGTGCGTATTTTAGTTAATGGATATCAAATAATGGTGCCCTACAAAAATGCAAGTTGCATAAAAAACAACAATGTATTTGAATCAATCCATCAAATCTTTAGAAATAATGTTTTCCTTCATGGTTCAATAAAAAAATATGTATTACCAAATTTTAACTAGACATGAACTTGTAGCATGGCAACCATTTCGTACAACTAAACCAATGCTTTTCTTAGGTGATAGCACCATCACTAAGAAATGTCTATGGTATTTGGTGATTCTTACTTCTATTGTTCTATTATGTAATAATTTGTTCATAACATCGAGATACATTCATGAAGGGGTAGATTTCATGAAAAAGAAAAGATATGTTGGAGTGGACAGTGAGTTACAAGCAAGGAATTTTATGATTTGAGGACTAAGTAGTCAAACAGTAGTGAACTTCAAGATATATGCAAACTAGTGAAGAACATTTGATCAAAGAAAAAAAAAGAAATGACCTTACAGTATATATAGATACATATGAGACAGTGATTTCTAGTGCATAAAGTCATAAGCACAAATGCTGATAACAGTGATATCACTGTTAAAAAGAATGTGAAGACAACAAAGGATGTGAGCAGCATGTAATGCCAAAATAGTGGGGATATAATGAGGAAATGATTCTATTGCAATGGGGAATCATTGTATTGATGCCTTGAGCATTGACAAAAAATAGTGATCAATCATCAAGGATTGTATACTGTTGCTATAAAAAGTGAAGGAATAGAGAACAAAAGACCATATTAGTGAGGAAACGAGTGCCACAATGGGTGAAAGATCCAAGAAATGAAGACAACAATGATAAATACTTTCATGGTAGTGAGCAGTCAATGCCAAAGCAGTTCACAAGGCAATGGTATACAATAATATTACAAAATAGGGCTAAAGATAATGCCATATGTAGGGAAGACAATGCTATTTTAGTAAAAAAGTGTAAAAGAAAACATAGAAACAATGTTTAACAATGCTTCAATGGTGGATTTTATAAAGGATGCTAGAACAATGACAGTGATAAAGAACATATATAAAAGTAGTAAATAGTCCATAGGAGCTATCAAGAAAAGATCATTGTCAAAGTAAAGCAATGATGGTCTACATATTCATATTGCATACAACATTTATATATGAAAAAATATTCATATTGCATTCATATATGAAAACATATTCATATTGCATCCTCATTTTTATATGAAAACTTATTCATATTGCATCCATATAACAACTTTGTTCAACATTAAAGCTTTGAAACAGGTATTATTCTGAAGGTTTGTTTCCTTAAAACATAAAACAGTCTTAAAACAACATAAAAGTATTACATAAAAGGTCATAAAATGGGGCTCATCAATAATCATTTGCATTTCTAGCAAGATCAAAATCCTGATCACTCATGTCTACATCTACTTGATTTTCTTCCTCATCCTCATTTGTGACATGCAATACATTCTCTCTCCCAATTTCTTCATTGGTAATCAAAATCTCTTCTTTAAACAGTCCCTCATTGTCTTCATCCACTTCTTCAAATGTTTCTTGTAAATTAACATATTGTCCATTAGGCATTACATCAACAACTTCCATGAATTTTTGTCTTGAACGAGACTCTGTTTGAATGACATATGGCCAACCTGGGCTTCTTACATCATCAATTAGAAATGATTGGTTACTTTGAAGAGGGGAAACATATGGCTCATTTGTCTTTGATAAAAAATGTCGTGTATTTGGACGTACAAATCCATACTCATCAAATTGTACTGCAGATGGTAAGATCCACTTACATTTTAATAATATAGGACTATTTTCACCAAAATCCACTTGAATAATTTCTTGGATGAATCCAACATAAAATTTCTTCTTAATTTCATGAAGAAATTCAGCACTAACAACACAATAACAATTTATCTTTCCTTTGTCTTTTTCTTCCACTCTTAAATGACTACCATAGGCCCACATTCCACTAAAACGCATAGCCCATAAATGTGGAGGTCGTGAAAGCTCACTTTCCTCTGTTGTTATATCTTGACCTTCTTCTTTAGCATCACTGATTGCATTAGCAATCCATTCTTCAAATTTTGTTAAAGAATCACCTCCAATTAAATCATGATGTCTGCACCTTTGAGGTCGATGTGGCATCCAAGTTTGATTCTCTTCATATTTTCTACATAGAATAATGGCGTACAAATAGTAAGATTAATAATATAAATGTGTAAATACAATTGAGTAAATAAATTATTGTGTAATTTGTTTTTACCATGCCACTTATTGAACGAAGATGTGTTTTGAAGAATAAAGGCATGTATTTCACTTCTTTCTTGATATGGTAACTTGAATCGACATCCATTGCCTTCTAATACTTCACCTGCAACTCTCTCATCTTCGTCATCATCCCATACACGTCGATTGACATTTTTAAAATCCTTCATATATTATGTGCAAAATCCCATGGCCTCTTGCATTGAATATCCCTCAGACATGTTGCCTTTTGGTTTTTCCCTAGAACAGACAATTTTTTTCAAAACCTTCATATATCGTTTTATAGGATACATCCATCTCGTTATTACTGGGCCACAATGCTCTAGTTCATATTCTAAATGTATCAAAAGATTCATAGAAATGTTAAAGATTGCTGGTGGAAATTCTCATTCCAATAGACAAAGGACTTCAACAACCTCCTCCCTCAAACAATCAAAGTTCAAAGGATATAATACATGTAAAGTCATTTTCTTTAATATTAGGCCCAACCTTATAATTTCCAATCTTGGCCCCTTTTCCAAACTTGATATATTTACCACAATAGGTAAAATATTCTTGATTATGACATGATAGTTATGGGTCTTGAGGCCTCTTAAGCTATTAATGTTAGTTTGGCTTATGATGCTACTACTTACATATCCAGTGGGAAAGTGAGTCTGAGACATCAACTATAGGAATTGTGCATGTTGTTCCTTTGTCCAGACATAAGGAGCACTAGGTTTTCTATATTTTTCATTATCATATTTTTCAACCCAAATATTTTGACGAATCTTTATTTCTCGAAAGTCTTCATGTGATGAAATAGTATCAATAGCACCAAAAAGAGTTTCTATAATAGCAAAAGCTATATTTTTCTCAGTATGGATAAAGTCAACAGTATGCCTAATGGCTATATCCTTAAAGTATGGCAACTTATACAATATGCACAACTGTTTTACACCGCTTTCATTACATGGATCATATCTACTGCCATCAATCCCATCATTTTCAATAAATGACATTCATTTTTGTCCATTCTCAACAATGTAATCACCTGTTATTAGCAATGGTGGCACTTCACGATTCTCTTCTTGACCATTGAAACATGTTTTTTTTCGATGATATGGATGATGCATTTTAAGGTAAGCACGATGTCCACAATAAAAACACTTACACAAACTTCTTGAGTGCCTCACAAAATCGTTAAAGTTGCAATCATGACATCCATGGTATCCATGAACATAGAGACTAGACAATGTGCCATATGCAGGAAGATCATGAATCGTAAATAATAAGGAAGCTCTTAAAATCAATTTGATTGAATGACCATCCCTTAAAGATTGAATTGCTTCAATTCCTTTCCACAATTCCATTAGCTCATCGTATAATGGTTCTAGATAAGCATCTATTGTATCTAAAATGACACTTTTCTTTCCTGGTATAATCAATGATAGCATTAAGAAAAGTGGTTTAGTTGCTAACCATAGAGGAAAGTTATAATTTATTAGAAACATTGGCCAATTTGACCATTTAGTATAACTTTGATCTGAGAATGGGTTCACCCCATCTAGAGCCAAACCCAACCTTATATTACAAGGATCTTGAGAAAAATTAGGCCATCTGTTATCAAATTCCATCCATGTCTTAGAATCAGGAACATGTAGTTGTTTTCCATCAGTGCTCTTATTTTGGGCATGGCACTGCATAATTTCAGCAATGCATCTACACTTATACATTTAGAGTAATCGTGGAATTATTGGAAAGTGGTGAAGAACCTTTCTAGGAACCACAACTGATTTCAACCCTTGTCTATACCTCAGTTCATGACATTTCGAACATTCACTCTCATTTGCAAGATTTTTGTGAAATAATACACAACCATTCACACGTGTGGATTTTTTCATACCCCAAGCTGAGCTTACTGATTTGATTTTTACATTGACTTCATTTTGTTGGCAATGTGGAGTCAGTTGGT
The DNA here is from genome assembly GCA_007258455.2 of Sequoia sempervirens. Taxonomy (NCBI): domain Eukaryota; kingdom Viridiplantae; phylum Streptophyta; class Pinopsida; order Cupressales; family Cupressaceae; genus Sequoia; species Sequoia sempervirens. The sequence continues at coordinate 10,614 of VDFB02391844.1, read as the reverse complement.
AACAATGAACTTAATAATGCCAATAACTGATCGACACTCTCATTTGTCCAACCATGCACCACTTGCAAGTTAAGAATTTGAAGGATTGTTGTCAAATGACATAACTTGCAATTAGCATACACAAGCTTTAAAGCATCATTCATTGACTTGGCCCAATCATCGTTTAGACCCTCATTCAACATTCTAACAACTTCAAACCCTTCATCAAACATTTTTGCATCTTCATCTATGTTTGGTGCCACTTCATCTATGTTTTCTGCCTCTTCATCTCTCACAGTCTAACATTCTGTCATATCTTCATAATAATTGTAAGCCCAAGGGCTTATACCACTATGCCCATATCTTATCATATGTTGATAAATCATATTTCTTTTTTTCACCTTTCCACCAAGACAATTTTTACATGGACATGGATATTTGTCAATGTCCCTCTCATCGGCTACTCTCTCATCATATGCATGATATTAATCCATAGTAAATCTTTGACATTCATCCATCTATAATATTGTGCATTCCCATATTAATTTAGTTTTTGATTTAAAGAAAAAAACATAAATATGAAAATAGAGATGCCAAAACATTGTTGAAAGTAGTCACTTTTAGTACATACCATAACAAAAAGAAGAGGATATAATGAGCCATTGTTCTAAGATCTATCTTACATTCATTTGAAGTTTACCTACTGAGAATGGAATATGCATGTGTTTCCTATTAGCTTACTTTCGACAATGAGGGTTTCAAATTACCTTTGAATTCACTGCAGAGCGCCTCGCTGACTTCAAATCCGTTGTAGAAAACTCTGAATTCCTTGCCCGCCTTTTCAAAAGTCTCCAAGTCCTATCCAAACAAGCTTTATTGCCCATGCAAGTTCTTCAATATCTATCCATGAGAATAAAAAATGTCAACAACAATCCAATTTCATTCCCATGCCTACAATTATACATTTTACAAGTTGTCTGACTTATAAATATAGACAAGTTATGTAAGCCACTAGATAAATAGCATTTAAAGGTTTGTCATCTCTGACTTATAATCTATTTTTTTTGGTTTTTTTTCATGGTTGTTACTCATGTAACTTGTACTTTCATATCCCTTTGAGCTGCTTTTTGTATGTCTTTCTTCTGCATTGGTTGTGTTATGAAAGTAAAACTTGAAAGTGCCCCTCCTAATAAGATTTGAGTCTTTAGTTTACTTTTTTTTGTGATATTTGACTTTTGAGTCTTAATATATAAGTCCAGATGTTTATCTAGATTGATGTGGATCTTGCAAATTCCAGATACTTAAAGCCAAAACATGATTGAGCCTTGAAAGTGGATTGATCCATAGATAACATTATGGTGAGTGCTAGAATGTAATGTTCATTGTGGGTCATGAATGAGTGGAGGTGATACAAAATATTTAAATATACCAATAATAGTCATATGGCGTTAATTAGTTAATGTAAATGTGACATAAAGATTTATTATATATAAGTGAGTTGAAGGCCAAGAGTATTTTGTCTGATTGTCAAAGAGGACAAACTTAACATATCCATACACTCATAATTGATTTCGGATCAAAAGTATTTGTGTTCAAAATCATCTCTTAGAAGTACATGATATATATCTTCTACAAGTATTTCAACACGCTACAAGTATTTCTTGACAAGCTTATCTCTAGGTTCACCTAACTTAGAATTACATGCTGGATGCTACTAGGTTTTTTCCTTGGTGAGTTAGTTGTGTTCCTTTTTGTTCATAAGGAACATCTTTGTAATTAATGTGGGCTTGTCTCTTTTGATGTGCATCCATTTCAGGCCTGTATTCAAATGGATTCCAGTGAGGCTATGTTTGGTGGAGGCTCATCAGGTAATATTTTGGAGTAATTCTTTCATTGGAAAATATATGCTTATTTCCTATAATTTTATTCTATTTGGTAGAGTGGCTCTGGGGATAAGGATTTTAAATGTTTACACAACTCTATGAAGAATTCATGCTTTCTTTATAAGAGTGTCTCCAAAATTTACTTCCAAATTACCATGAGAAATCCGTTGAAAACTGTGGTTATAGGAGGGTGTGGGAGGCGTGCTCAGTGAATGCAATGTATATGTTGTCCAAAAAACAACTGAGTTGGTTCCTGCAAAAGTACTTTGGACAATTCGACTGACTAGATATGCATGCATTAGCAATTTCAAGTGTAGCATATCCTATTCAATCATGGATAATGTTAGGAGATTCATTTGTCTCTCTAACAAAGAGTTTTTTCAACCATTGAAAATTTGCAACTAGCTTGAAATGGTATCTTCATTATTGAAGAACTAGCATTCGTCTTGTTATAATTCTTTGGCAGAACTGTAGTAACATGGGGATACTGTAAAGAATATTATAAATTAAAGGATTAACATTGATCTAGTCAAGCTAGGTAATGAACACCATATATATGTGGTACTTGTCTTCTTGGAGACAACAAGCTTTATTTAGTTATCCATTACTAATTCTTATTCTCTCTTATCTTTTTGTATGATCTATGCATGTTATTTTTCATTGTGCTAGTTGTTAGAACTGAAAAATTTCACATTTTTCACTAGCCTCCACCCACCAATCCTCCACATTCCATAGAAATTTATCACATTTTAATTTTATGATCAACACAAATTGTTGAAATTTGTGTGACAAGATCCATTTTGTAGCCCACATTGCCAAATTGTCACACCCATAAATAAGTTTGAGACTCCATAATTTTTCCTAAGTAAAAATTAGCACTATCGGCCTAACAATACATCATCAGTGGAACCCCCATCATAGCCTCATCGATGGTTTGATGAAAATAGTTCATAACCTAGTATTGGAGTAACAACACCCTATCGGGCTAACTCCTAAGGCATTCCCCCTGATAGATCGATAAAGTCAACAAAAGTAAGCACATCATTGTAACACATGAACGTCAGTGGAACGAATTTCTACATTCCAACGATGGTCTGATATGATCATAAATTATCAAGAATTATTATATATTGGATGAATTAATGTGTATTAGGGTAATATATTTTGGCATCCCGCTGATAGACTGAAGGAGAATTGTTCATTGGTGGAGATGGTGGCTATCGATGGAATAAGGATTGTAGTCTCATCGATACAACGATGATGATTGATTGCTAACTGATGTGACATATCAAGGCATCATTGATATATTTAAAAATAAATTATTCCCCTCCGATGACAAGACTGAAACGGGTGGTGTATTTATGAGCCAAAGTTGAAGTGAATTATATCACAAGTTGATCACATAATTGTTGCATAGTCTGGAAGATTTTGTTGAGGATAGAAGTAGAAAAGAAAATCTTGGAGTTCTCATGTAGCAGAAACCAGTGGAGGAGAGACCCAAGTAAGTACACCAATCCTGGCTGGGAAGTTGTATTTTTCAAAAGATTAAGAATTTGAACAATGGAGGAAAATGCAGAAAAACCCAAAGCTAAGAAACTAAAAACTGAGAAGAGACTCTTGAATCAAGACCTGATAGATCAATGCCCTGGGTTGGGGCCAAGACCTAGGAGGGGTGCTTAAATGATCCTTCAATGGATAGATTATTAGATAAACATAAAGGTTTGTGGGATATTTTGACACCACGACGTGGGTATGAGCTTTTCATGTATCATTACAGGAAAAAAATTAGGTTTTAGCCAGCTTGCAACCTATGGAGGTTGAACTTGGGAAGACTCATGGTTCCCAATGTGTTCATAAATGTAGAATTAATTAAACCTTTGGCTAGTAGATATGAACCCAAGAGGAGAACTATCCAAGCACATAATGGGGCTGACATGTTTGTTATTTTTGATGATTTAATTTCTAATGTGTTTCAGTTGGAGTGTCCTATGAACTTACCATTCATGATTAGAGATCTATTGATAGAGTATCACCATATGGATACTAGCTACAAATGATGGAAACCACCCTTGCATAGGCCTAAGAATGAAGGAGGCCAACTTAGGAGGTTTTCGAGTAATGAAAACCCTCCTTTTCATGAGGACTTGTTTGAAGAATATTTCAGACACACTTATTATTCAGCTGGTCAGGTCTTGGGGGTAGAGGTCCCACCCCTCATGTCTATTTCCCCAATGGTCTTAGTTGCAAACATACAAAGCAATGATGCTAGATACTTGGCCAATGACCTAAACCAGGAGCTTGCAAAGATTAAAAACAACAGTAAATATATTCATTTCAAACATTATTCTTTGTTCACGCATTTTCTCATGCATGAGGGACATGTTAGAAGGGTCTAGAGTCAAGAATTAAGAATAAAAGATACATATGAAAATGGGAACCTCAAACCTATACAAATGTGGACTTCACTATGGGATAGTCAATTTGGTAAATCTCATTATCTTTATTTTGAGGAGTTTTTTGTGAAACCATTAATGGAGTAGCTAGGATATCCACATGATTATAACTTATCCCCACAAGTGAAAAAGTTTCTAAGACCAAAGGAAAATGACCCAAGGAAAAAGGTGGATCATAACTGGGGGGACTGGTATGCTTTTCCTAATTGCACAGTGATTAGGGTTTATGGGTTTGAAGGAAATCCACACTTGTTGCCACGAGTAGTTACTAATAGAATTGCCTACTTAGAAATTGAGAGGCAATTAGAAAAATATGATGCCAAAAACCTCAAAGGACACAACAAACAATCAATCGTGCCCAATACCTTATGTTTTGGAGACTTTACAGTGGTTACAAATGAGGAATATGAGGAAATTAATGCTAAATTAGCATAGTATAACCTCCCTCTAGGTAACAAAAGGAAAAAATTTGATGCAGAAGGATTTATTCACAAAGCAAGGTTATCACAGGGGTTATCAGGATATGAGCATGTATTCTTAGTTGAAGATGTAATCAAAAACCATGATGAAGCCTCTACAACTAAAAGAATGACTACATATAATAGGGTTATGCTTGTAGAGGAATGGAAAAGAAGAAATGTCTCATCTTATTCGAAGGCATTTGGTGAAATACACGATCCTCTAGCAAGGATTGAGCAACTCATTGCTCATATGGATGAAGTGGTAAAGAATGTGGCTTCATTTGTCTTTTATTCCCCTCATGCAACTTATTCAGGAGTGCATGCTGAAGATATAGATCCCTTAGATTATATCCCTTCACAACCAACTCCGGATGTGAGTTTTTGTGTAGATATTGATATGAGTGAAGAAGAGGAGAGTGATGAGGAAAGCGATGAGGAGGAAGAGAAAGTACAACAAATAAGTGCTCCTGTAATTGTATGGTATGAGCCTCCTCAGGAACACAATGTTGTAAGATTTGAAGCATTAGATGAATTATCAGATGATGTTAGGGTCAAGGCTCGATAGGAGTTCATTTCTGATGGAGATTTTGTTAAGTCTCCTGAGTTTAAATCATTTGTTTATGAATATAAAGGAAAGAAAATGAGACAAAAGATGCAGGATGTCACTCTTCAATGAGAAGCTACTATTTTGAAAGAATTGAAAAAAGACTAGATAAAGAGATAGAGTTCATCACTCCTAAGAGAGGGAGAGAGTTACTCCAAGAAGGTGGAGTGTTGCTTTTTCCCAGATGGGCTATAAGCTCTGCAATTGTGTTTGATAGTTTCAGAAAGAGAGGAGATAAAACATGAATTTAATAGAGGAAGCAAGTGAAAAGATGTATTCAGGATCTGGATACAATCTAGATGAGGCCACCTTGCTTATTTGGTCACTTTACCCCCATGACAAAAGACCAGCTGTGATTGATAATCCAAACCAAATGTTTGGACATCTCTTGGTTCAAAGAGTAGGGGACACCAACCCCATGGAGACATCATAGTTGAATGTCAATGTGGAAAATTTCACCAAGGAACAAATTGATAAGCTGGTTAAAGAAAATGATAGGTTGAAGAAGGAATTATCACATCAAAGAGAAAGATCATCTTCCTCTTCCACACTAGAATTGTATTCCCCATGGATTGAGAAAGATAAGAGAGTATTGGATGCAATGGCTGATACAACTTATTGGAAGCAATGCCACCTGAAATCTCAAGAAAAATGTAAAGAATTGGAGAAGGAAGTCAAATCCATCAAGTATAATACTACATCTAAAATGATAAAGGGAAGATTCAATAAGATGATGAAATGTGTAGATGAATATTGGAGGGAATTTAAATAGGCACACTCAACAATAGAGGATAACAAACAATTACATGGGAGAATAATCGAAAAGAGACAAGAGCTTCAAGACAAGCAAATCCTGAAAGGATAGATAATGTAGACACATAACAAATTGGTAGAAACACACAATGGATATCATAATAGGCTCATGAAGGATCTCAACTGCTTCAATTCAAATCTGACACTCTATGATGATATGGGAAATCTTCGAGAATATGATGATTGCAAGGAAGACTTTAATGCACTTCTAAATGCTGCATTACAAGAGATCAATGATGAGGATATGATTTTACAAAATAATCACAACTAGCTCAAGAAGATGATGTATAGGGAGTATGATATGAGAGAAGTGATATCCAATGCAAATACTTGTGCTGAACAAGAATACATCAATCACCTCTCTGCATTCAATTTTTTCCTCAACCAAACTATGGATACACTAGACACAGCAAAGAAACCATCAGGATGAAAGAAGTCAGCCGATAGCATGAGCACCATATCATGGAGTAGAAGCTTTGAACAAATCTTAGGTGGTCATGGGCTTCTGCTTGGAGATTAATGGATCAATGCATTTAGTTGTTGTTTCTTAATTATGTTTAGTTATCAAACAACATGACTTTTTGTAATGGGTCTATAGCTTGTTTCCTCTCACATATATAAGAGAGACCAAGACCTAAATAGATCATCATCACATCATTTCCATTTTAGGGTAGGAATTAGCAAGAAGATAGATTGCACCATTTCGCCCATCCATCTCATATCAGAAACTACTATTATAATGCATATTATTCAAAGATAAATATAATGGAGAAGGTTATGCATAATTGTTGATTTTCTTTCAAGTGTTCAACTGTTGTGTGGATTTATATGCTTATATGTTATTTGGATGTCTCTAAAGTGGTTGTTTATGTTATTCAAATTGAGTATGTGGAAATACATTTAATTTTTCAATACACATTTGCTATAGTTGTGTGATGTTGTTGACTAGGTTTCGGTGTGTAGAAGAATTAAAATTCCTTTTAAGAAATCAAATTTGATAGGTTCCTATTTGGATTAAAGTCCTTTTTATTAGATTTTATTAATTGATTTCCTTTCACATTTGAATTAAATCCTTTCACAACTTCATAGTAGCATAATGGGATATCACTAGGATTACTAAGAAGAGTCCAAATAACTGACATACTTGCACATTTGCATAAGGTACAAACATTCGAAGTGCCCAACTGTTTGAGTTAAGCTGAAGAGTGAATCTACCTATCTTACAGAACCCTATCTCCAAAATATCATTCATCCCTCCACTTTTTCCACCCAATAGAAGTAGGCACTGGTCATAATTAGATATTACATATAAAATACAACTCACAAACTTGAACTCTCACTCTCACTAGTATTTAGTCATTAAAACTCTGTGTCTGCTTCATCTCACGTGCCATAGTAAGTAGATTTCTCAATCTAGGAACCATATCTATCTGCAAATATGCCTTATTGTTCAGGTATACCCACATAGGTTTGGTAGAGCCTAAAGAGTAGAAGGTAATCAATCATGCTTACCTTGTTCATGGGTCAAAGGTGTATTAAGGGATTGGCACCCCCTTATGGTTTAAAACTTGCACTTTGAGACCTAACACTAGTGATGATGGCCCAATATTTTTCATCAAAATATATGCATGACTTCCATGGTTTAACTACATCTCACTATCTATTCCATGATGATAAGGTAGAGGTAGATTTCAACAAGAGCCTCCATTGTTTGAATTGGCATCAAATAATACCTTCAACCTCAACTTATGTCATTACATATAATGGCATTTCCCTAGTTGTCTGTATTGTTTAATCACACAATAAGGGGCCTTTAGAGCCCAATGGTACCTGCCCAATCTACATATACCTTCGATGTTAATGAAAATCACAGGCATAAGTGAAAGTGTTAGGAAGGTAGGTCTATTTCATCTAGATTTTTTTCATTGTCGAAATACGTCTACCTTAAATGATGCAAATCTGTTCATGAGATTTATGAATGATTACTATTGATATCTATGCTTTATTGGTTTGATATGACCATGATTTATTTCCTACAGTACTTGACTAACGACTCTCTATGAATAACCCAAGTATAGTGCTTTAATTTCTTTCAAACATAAAGTGGGTGGTAAGTGTTTCTTTATGTGATAACCATACATGACTTAGTTAAGAAATGGGAATCTCGCTTATAATATTTTCTCAATGAATTAGGATCTTGTATGCAAATATATGATGTCTATCTTTTTGTTTTTCCCTTTTTAGGTCCACTCTTGAAGGCTCCTAAGTGGTTGAAGAGACCAGTTGGTGTCAGTTTTGTATTTGGAGGAAATCTTCCTTCATTTCGGCCTAATACAATGTCACAGAGTGATGTTGGCTCTTCTGAGGTAGAGTACAATTTATTCTTTGGTACATGTCATTAAGATGATACATGGTCTTATTTTTATGCTATTTTCATAGGTATATATACACAATCTCATTACTGAGGATAGTTTGGTGCTTCGTTCAACAGAGTTTGAAGTTACAATAGCAAATGGTGAGACATCATCATTGTGAACTTTGTGCAATAAGAAGTCTCAAGATTCTCAGTTACTTATTTGTGGATACTTTTTGAATGGGATTAATAACAATTTACATTCATTTGTATTGTTTCACTTGCAAATTTTTGGTTTCTGCATTGATTTAATTTGGAAGAAGAGAGGGAGACATGGAATTTCCTAAGAGTCATGTTTGAAGATGAAGGCAATGCTAGGACAAAGCTACTTGAGCACCTTGGATTTCAAGTGCATTCAATAGAGAATCAAGACTTACAAGAAGCTCAATCTATCGACATTGATGATATTAGCAGTGAAATAATCAACAATGTCACTCTTGATGATACAACACAATTAGATCCATCAGTTTGATCAAAAGGTGGACAAGATGTTACATCCCCCAATGAATTGGGATCATGTATGAAAATACATGATGTCTATCTTTTCATTTTTCCCTTTTTAGGTGCACTCTTGAAAGCTCCTAAGTGGTTGAAGAGACTTGTTGGTGTCAGTTTTGGATTTGGAGGAAAGCTTGGTACAACATCACATAGTGTTGTTGGCTCTTTTGAGGTAGAGTACAATTTATTCTTTGGTACATGCCATTAAAATGATATATAGTATTATTTTTCTAATCTTTTCATAGGTATATATACACAATCTCATTACTGAGGACAGTCTGGTGCTTCGTTCAACAAAGTTTGAAGCTGCAATAGAAGATGGTGAAAAATCATCATTGTGAGATTTGTGCGATAAGAAGTCTCAAGATTCTCGGTTAGTTATTTGTGGATACTTTTTGAATGGGATTAATAACAATTTGCATTCATTTGTATTGTTTCACTTGCAAATTTTTGGTTTTTGCATTGATTTAGTTTGGAAGAAGAGAGGGAGACATGGAATTTCCTAAGAGTCATGTTTGAAGATGAAGGAAATTCTAGGACAAAGCTACTTGAGCACCTTGGATTTGAAGTGAATTCAACAAAGAATCAAGATTTACAGGAAGCTCAATCTGCCAACATTGATCATATTAGCAGTGAAATAATCAACAATGTCACTCTTGATGATACAACACAATTAGATCCACCAGTTTAGTCAAAAGGTGGACAAGATGTTACATCCCCCAGAGACAATGGTGAGGAGTTTTTTGATAATTTTCACATTCTGAAAGAAGATTCCTCACTTCCTCTCACTGAAAATGATTTTGTTGTTGGGAAGGATACCCTAGGCAATGGAGAAGAGGTGCAACATGAAGCTACTAAAGATTCAACCGAATACTCAGAATGCGATGAAGCCATTCAAAGTTCTTTAGTTGTTGGTGATTATAAGGGAGCAGTCATGCAATGCCTGCCAACAAACAAGATGGCAAGATGAACTTCTCATTGCTCATGTCGGGGGGAGTTCTTTATGGGAGAAAACTCATGATGAATATTTAAGAAAAATGAATTGTTCCTATCTTAATGTTATGCTTCTATACTAATTACATGGCATTTTCAATGTTTGAAAGTATTTTAATGTTTTATGTTTTACCCTCGTATTCAACTATCTAGATTTTATAAGGCTAATTGGCTCTGTTTATCTAAAATATATTTATTTTTGTGGAATATTTTTTGACTTAACACTATTAGTGCAGGTGGTTTCTGCTATGGTCAATAATGATCTTATTGGCATAGCTTGTGAACAACAGGCCTTTGAAATCCTGGAAAGAAACTCTTGCTTTACTTTGTACACTAAGTGTTTTTTCCCACAAAAATCACTTAAACAAAAAATTATGTAAATTGGATAATGCAATTTTGATTTGGAGCAAATTGTACTTGATAATAAGTTTTTTTAATAACTCATTTCTAATTTCTATGAGTTGTAGTTTGAAGTTTTTGATATAATGAGAAAGCATACAAATTTATGCATTGTATC
>VDFB02391843.1:0-17830 GCA_007258455.2 Sequoia sempervirens | reverse complement strand
GGAGTCTTGCAATGAAACCATCCCCAAAGGGATTTTAAATCCCAAAATTTGATAAATATTGTGGGATAGGAAACCCTGAAGATCACATCAGGGAATTCCAAGTACATTGCATGGAGGTTGCATATGACGATACATATTTGATGCAGCTATTTCCTAGAAGTTTGACTAGCCATGCCATGTAGTGGTTCTCTCTCCTTCCTCCCAACATCAAAAATTTCCAAGAGATAGTAGATGCATTCATAAAAAATTTCGCATTCAATATCGATATGGATGTCAGTCTAGAGGAACTATCAACTCTTAAACAAGGTAAAAATGAATTATTTGCTTCCTTTGTACAATGATGGTGATCCAAGGCCAATAGGAACAAATGGGTCATGCCAAAAGAACAAGTTTACACCATCAGTTCCAATCTAGAGGGAACCTTGGAATTCCATCTCAAGGTGCAAGGTATCACCACATACGATCAATTGATCTCCAAGGCACTTAACATTGAATGGGTCCTTATTACACAAGGAGGGACACCCACATATTTTGAACAAAAAAATAGTTTCCCATCCACCAGATATAATGAAAAACCTTGCACATGGTTGAAAAACAAAAACATTACCAACAATGGTGTTGTCAACACCAAAGTTGTCAACAATGCTCCTCGACAAAACTCTCCAACACCCCAACAACAACCTCAAAACAACAATAAGAATAATCATCACACTAACAATTTGACTCAGTAGCTAAAAAATAAAATGGTCAACAATGTGAATGATTAAAGAGGGCTACCCTAGTGAAAAAAAAACTCCCCCAAGAAAAAATACATAGCCCTTGGGGAATTAGCTAAATCCATCATGAAGACTGGTGGAGGAATAACACATCACAATCCCCACTTATGAAAACTATCAAGAACCCTTGGTAAAACCATCATGGTACAATGAAAAACACCTTTGTGATTTCCACAAAATCAAGGGACACACAACTGCTAGTTGCATGAGGTTAAAAAACTTGATTCAAGGCCTCATTAACGATAAAATCATAAATGTGGAACAACTAGTGGAAAATAAAAATCTCAAGATCTAGATGAATCTAATGTCCAATCATAACAACAAAGGGAATGATAACAATGATAAAGGAAAGGGTACCTTCAAAAGTGTGAATCATGTATACGACCATGTCGTCGCATCCCTAGATGAGTATTGCACTGTTATCACCATCAAAGGAGCCCAAGCTAATTGTGGAGTCACCACAAGAGGTGAAAAAGTCACCATCATTGGGTTGTCTCAACCTCCTAGAGCAGCTACTTTCAACCTGAGAGCCATTCCTAGTGGCTATAATGTCCTTGGCCAGTTGAAAAGAACCCCAACTTAGATCTCCATCATGGAGTTGTTGGACATTTCATCATCCCACAGAAAGATCCTTGAGGAATCATTGGCTTCATCCACCATCTTTATGGATCTTGATGTTGAACAATTCCAAACTATGATCGAAAACATTATTACCCAAAATATTCTTACATTTTCTGATCAATAATTTCCCACTCAACCATCTCACAATTGCATACTCCATTTGGAGGTCCTAGTTCATAAGAACAAAGTCAAGAGAGTCTTGGTGGATGGAGGTGCAGGTTTAAACATCTATTTCATCAAGCTCATAAAGAATCTAGGAATCTCAGAGGATTCCATTGAAAAAGGAAAAGAAATCATAATTAGGGATTACGGTGATCAAGAAAGAGTGTCTCAAGGCACTATCCAACTCCCTATTCAAGTAGGGCCAATAGTTATGGAAACCACTTGTCAGGTCCTCTACCTTGATTGTCCTTACAACAATGTCCTGGGGCGTCTATGGATCCATGGGATGAAAGTAGTGGCATCAACCTTTGACCAATGTGTCATGTTCACATACCAAGGCCAAGAGGTCACTATCCATGGGGATCCCAAACCCATTTCTTATTGCAATAACCTAGAAGAAAAATATTACAAAATCCACCAAGTGCCTGAGAATGATGAGGGCCCCTAAACTCCATACATTGATCCAGCTACTCTAGCCTCCACTTTTGTGTTAGAGACACCCACCATCCCTTCCATCTCTGATATCAAGGTCATTATTTAGGACAATGGGTGTGGGCACTATACAATTCCAAAAAAATCTTTTATTGTAGGGGAGTTAGCACAATCTTCTAGGTCACAGGGATGACCATAGTCAAATGATGCTTCCTCATCCCAAGCCTTCACAATAAGCTTCTCCAGCTTCACACGTTGTGGAGACCTAGGGTCGAAAGTAATAGAAAATGATCCATCAAGTCTCATGTACCAAGACAATAGAGCAACAACTGATCTACATATAGATGATAGCAGTAAAGGCTTATGAATGATGCTCACCATGGTCTATGATAGAAACCAGAAGCTTGGAAAAAATGAAAATGAGCTCCTAGTACCCATCATTCCTAAGACATTAATGATAAATCTTGGACTTAGATGTACCTCTCCAATTATAACCATATGTGGCCAACATCCACTAGTTAAGAAAGCTAAAACTCCTCAGCAATCTATAGTCACCCTTCAATTACCTATATCCATAGGTCTTCCTTTAGAAAATTTCACCTTCAGCATAACTGATGTGTGTAGTAATGAAAAGGACCCCATAACTGATCTGCCCATGCTTTTTGAAGACACCTCCATACTCATGATTAGTACCTTGTCTTTTGAGAAAAATGACCATCAAACACATGAAATCAGCCTAGTCTACCCCTAGCTCATTGATTACAGCCAATGAGGACCACCAATTCTGGACACTTTCAAAAATGATGAAGTTCTCTTAGAACATGGTACCATGTAGAGATAACAAGGATGGATTTGATATCATTTTGTACACACAAGCTTTCTATGGGGAGATGATTGAATCCTTTAGTTGCAAAAGAAAAAGTTTGAGAATAATCTCAAGGTCTTTGAGTGAAAACCACATTGTGGCACTCTATGACCCTAAAATAGTAAAAAAAAAAGGATGTATCCAATGGTGAAGACCTCTTTGAGGAGCTCGAGGATGAAGGATTCAATCTTCCTCTTAGTGCCCTATAGTGGGAAATGTTAGCTATTCTAGCTGAGAAGTGTAACCCAGTCAAATTGGGAATAGAGGAAACTCCACATATCATATTTTATTTTGAATCATTGATGTCAGAAGAAGAGGAGCTCATAGTTGTATTCTTAAGGGAGAGAAAGGTAAAATTTACATGGAGCTATGTTGACATGCCCAGGCTTGATCTAGAGATTATGGTCCACCATCTAGTAGTTTACCCCAAAGCAAAGCCCATCAGATAGAAAATCATAAAAATGCATCCCCAAATAGCCTTGCTAGTCAAAATGGAATTGAATAAGTGACTTTATGTGGGGTTCATATGACCAATTGACTATCCAGAGTGGGTATAAAATCTGGCTCCTATTTCAAAGCCCGATGGGGGCATCTGTATATGCATAAATTTTAGAGACCTAAACAAGGCATGTCCTGAAGATGACTTCCCACTTCCCAACATTGATATGATTGTAGATATGACCATGGGACATGAGATGCTTTCACTGATGGATGGATTCTCTAAGTATAATCAAATCATGATAGCTAAAGAAAATCAACACAAAACAACTTTTACTTGACCATGGGGGACATATTGCTGGAACATGATGTCATTTCGCCTAAAGAACATTGGAGCAATCTATCAAAGGGCCATGAACTTAATATTTAATGACATGATCCATAATACTATGGAACATTATGTCAATGACATATTGGAAAACTCTAGAAAGAGAAGGGACCACACAGGAGCATTGAGTGTCATCTTCAATAGACTAGAGGAATACAAGGTCCACCCTAATCTGAAGAAGTGTGTCTTCCATGTAAAATTAGGGAAGCTATTGGAATACATTGTGTCCATGAGAGGAATTGAAATAGATCCTGCTAAGGTAAAGGAAATCCTCAAGATGAAGGCACTTAAAACATTGAAATAGTTGAGAGGCCTGCAAGGAAGGCTCCAGTCAATCCACCAATTCATAGCTTGACTAGCAGACAAGTTGATCCCATATTCTCACCTATTCCACAAGGGGGTAGCATGAAAATGGGATGGCAAGTGTGATCAGGTCTTTAACAAGATCAAAGAGTATTTGCTCACACCTTCAATGCTTATTCCACCAATCCCAAGAAATCCTCTAATCCTCTACATTTCAATGACAATAGTAGCTCTCAATGCTCTCCTAGCTTAGCACAATGAAAATGGAATAGAGAAGGCCATCTATTACATTATCCAAACCATGATAGGGCATGATTTAAATTATTCCTTCAATGAAAAGGCTTGTCTAGCAGTGGTGTTTTCCTTACAGAAGTTTAGACAATACATGCTAACACACAAAATCAAACTCATTGTCAAGATTGACCCACTCAAGTACCTAATTTCCAAATAAATTCTCACAGGGAGGATGGCCAAGTGGGTCATGATTCTATCAGAATATGACATTGAGTATGTGGAATGTATGGACATCAAAGGAAAATCTATTACAGAGCAACTGGAAGAGGCACCAATGTATTTAGAGAATCCGTTAATTTTAGAGTTCCCTAATGAATCCATCTTCAACTTAAGCATAGCATACCACTAGAAGTTGTACTTTGATGGCTTCTACACACAACAAAAATTAGGAGCTAGGGTCTTTTTCATCACTGCAGAGGGAGAGAGCATACCAAGATCCTACAAGTTGGAATTTCTCTACACAAATAATATCATGGAATATGAGCCTCTAACCATAGGAATCAGAATAGTAGTGTAGTGGAATATCATGGCTCTCAGGGTATATGGGGATTCACATTTAATAATCAATCAAGTGAATGATGAGTACCAGAATAAATACAACAAGCTAACTCCGTACAAGAAATTGTTGTAAATTCTTAAGGAGGCCTTCATTAAGATCACATTCAAGTAGATACCTAGAGAAAACAACAGAGTGGTAGACACCATGGTGACAATTGGATCCCTGTTGGATATCCCTCATAATGTCCCAAGGTATGAATTTCTAGTAAAGCAGCTTTTGGTGCTTGCATTTGAGGTACCAGAGTCAAAATTTGTGTGCGAAATCGTTGGTCCTAGTGATCCTTGGTACCATGAAATTTACACTTATCTAAGAATAGGAGTCCTCCCAGCTAGCATAACCTCAAACCTTAAGAAAAATCTTGTCAAGAAAGCATCTCGGTTTGTCATCCTAGGAGAAACCCTTTACCGTAGGAGCCTAGAAGGAACCCTATTACGTTGCTTAAATGATGAGGAGGCATTGACTGTCTTAACCGGGGTACATAATGACATATGTGGTTCACACTCGAGTGATATGACCTTAGCCAAGAAATTTTTGAGGACAGGGTATTATTGGCCTACTATGCAAAGAGAAGCACATGAATATGTTAGAAGGTGTCTACAATGTTAGTAGCATGGGAACCTCATCCATGTACCAGCTCAAGAGTTCCATCGTATTGTCACACATTGGCCCTTTTTCATAGTGGGGACTCGATCTCATCGGAAAAATCACCCCCACCTCATCTAGTGGCCACAATTTAATCATTTTTGGTACTGATTACTTCACAAAGTGGGTGGAAGCCATCCCCATGACATACATTGCTGAAAAGTAGATATCAAAGTTCATCCTCAACTATTTAATATGCCGCTAAGGTGTCTGACAAGCCATTATCTCAAATAATGGGACACCATTGAAAAATCAAGATTTTTATGAATTATGTGACAAATTCAAAATCCAACATTACTTTTCCACCTCGTATTATCCCCAAGGTAACAACTAAGTTGAGGTTACAAACAAGACCATTATAAAATTCCTCAAGAAAACAATCAATGAACTTAGTCTAGATTTGCATCTCTAATTGAATCCCGCCCTCTAGGCCTATTGAACTAGCATTTGCACACCAATAGGCACTACCCCCTTCTCCCTGGTCTATGGATCATAAGCCATACTCCCCATCGAGATCGAACTCCTGTCACTAAGAACATCACTACAGAATCTCATCACAAATGAGGAATATTGGATGTGAAGACTGAATGAGTTGGAATTGCTATACAAGAGGTGTATTGATTCCTTGAACCACTTGCAGGTATATCAAAACTAACTCAAGTGAAACTATAACAAGAAGATTAGGAGGATGACATTCCAAGTTGGAGAGTTGGTGCTAATGGAGAATTAGAAGAACATCTCAAATCCAAACGGAAAAGGTAAATTTGAACCCAATTGGTTGGGAGCATTTGTCATCACAGTGAGCTATAAGTCAAGGGCATATCACTTATCAACCCTAGAAGGGGAACGCAACCTCAGAGGGAGCCCATGAACAACTCCCATCTCAAAGTTTTATGACTAAACTTGTAAGTTATAGAACCAAAAATATAAAAAGAATAAAAAAAAATGTCCTAAAAAAAACATCACCCTAATGAAAACCTAGAAAATAGGCATCTTAGTGACAAAAAAAACAAAAAAGCCAAAAATTAAAAAAAATATAGAAAATGGATTAAAAACAATAAAGAGAAAAATCGTCCTCTAGTGAAAACCACTTCGGTGGCACTTTGGGAAAGTACCTTGGTGAAAACCTAGCAAACATGTGCCTTGTGTAAATAAGTACTTTCCATCCACTAGGATCTTCACAATTTTTTCTTGTACATCATCCATCCATCCATTACACTTCCATCATCCATCCCATTCCATATTACCATCCATCACCCAACTGTGTTTGAATCATAGCTTGGTCTTGTGTTTGTATAATGATCCCTCCTAGTACTATTTAACCCATTCTCAAGGTTAGTTTGTCCTTCCTTTATCAGAGTAGTCTATTGTATCATGTTGGGGGCATGTTCTCATCAAATCAAATTTGTGTATGTTCTTGAAATCCCAAAATCAGAACATCCAAAAAGATCATAAAATCAAAAAATCCAAAAAACATCAGAAAAGCCACAAAATCCAAAAACATTCAAAACATATCAAAATCCAAAAATAAGTCAAACGTTAATTAAAAAGTCAAAAAAAAGGTCGTCTTGTTGAACTACATCATCTTTGAGCTTTGAACGTAGGAAAGGTTTATCTTTGATCATCCCCCAAGACACTTAAGTCAATCCTTTAGGAGTCTTCCATAATAAACTCACAATCCATTTGTTCATATCTCATCAATAATCAAGTTTGTGTCAGTCGAACTATGTGGTCTCTGCGTGTATAACGTAGGCAATGGTAATTTGTTCATCAGCCCATGAGTCCCCTAGGATAGGTCTTTAGGTTAGTATCATGGTAAAAATATTAGAAAACCCCAAAACATCTGAAATTTTGAAAATCAAAACATTTGTAAAAACTTGAAAATACCAAAAACAACCTCAAAACATTTTTTAAAATTTCAAACACATCAAAATTTTCAAAAATCCCATCTATCTCATCTCACTTTCACCTACAATAAACATCCACTCATAATAAATCAATCATCATCCTCAATCTTTGGTGAGACAGTAGAAAATTTTTTTAGCATGCTAAAAGTGGAGACTAAAACACCAAGGTCCCAAGTCTAGATCAATAAGTAAACAAGTTAGTCAACTCTTTGTGTCAATAGCCTATCATCCAATCAATCCCAAATCATCATCTGATATCATAATGTCCTAGGATGCATCCTTCCTACAATGGACAACATCATCAGGCATCACCGTAGTTTAGTCTTGGCTAGCAGTATGAAGAACAATAGCTTGTTTGTTTACTTTATCTTTGTCTTTTGGCTTATCTTATTGTGCTCATTCCAATGACCTCTCGATGATGTCCAAAAAAAAGGATTTAGAGAGAAAGGAATGGGGCAACAATCATGATATTTTTATTTGTTGTGCTTGATGGATATTCTTGTAATATAACCTTGGTCATGTGTGCTTTGTTTAGGTGTAGGGAATGTGTTTTAGATATCTTGACCACATAGGAAGGATTTCCTTTCTATGTTCTTTTTTGAGATGTTTGGAATATTTGAACTACATTTTGAATAAGGTTTTGTATGTCAAGTGTGAATAGGAGTACTCCTATCTGATTGTCAAGTCAAAGTCCATCCCACTAGGTGCAACACCATCCTAGTTATCAAACATAAAGTAATTTCCCCTTTTAAAATCCTAACTCCTCGGTAAGCGAATCATAATCATAATCATCATCATTATCCTCTTATGACTTGTTGGAGTCTCTTGTTTTCTTATATCTTATTTCCACGCTAACATGATGCCATGAAAGTTAATCACAAATCATTATTTCTAGTGCAACCATCCTACATCCATAAACCATCAGCATACTACATAATGCATACCATATCATATAGAAAGAATTTATCATATCACCGACACCATTGCATAATATAGATTGGTTATTCTAAGCATCTCATAAAATATCCCACATGCGTTATTAGACTCATATCACACACCTCATAAAATATCAATTGAATAATCATAAAGAGCATATCATGTACATCATATACATAGGCATTATTGAAATCCATCACATCACATGCATACATATCATCCATTTGCATTATCATAACATAAATATCATACATCATTCCATATATCATTAAATATATCACTACATCATATCATCATCATAACATCATAAGTGCATCAAACCACATCATACATGAGAAAATTACTGAAAAGAAAAGATTAAATCCCATACATCTCATCATCATCCATTTAGTGCATAATATATATTTTTTAGTCTAAGCATTTACATATCATAACATTTTGCATTATCCATACATCATCATAAAAAGTGCATAGAAAAGATAGTTAAAAAGAAATGCATCCATATATCATTGCATCATATAACATCATCACATCACATAAGATAGAATCATTGCATCACATGTAGACCATCGCATATATAAATTAAAATCCATCCATAATGCATAAATCAAATAGAGCACATCATACATCTTCAAATTATCACATCTCATATATATCATCAAATAATATATTGTCATGGTACAAAATCTAGATCGAGTGTGTATCAAATACATAAAGTAAAATGTCCCACGGGGCTATAAAAAATGAGTCCATGGGCTGCAAAAGGGAATAATGTCTCTAATTAAAAAATAGGCTAACCCTATTGACTGTTCTTGCCCTCACCAGCCTATCTCTCCCCATGATCCTTGGGGGCTCTGAATCCTGTCTGTTGTGAAAAGTCTGGGACCCAGGATGCTCGAGGCATTGCTTGATGATAATGGAACCTATAATATTAATCCTTCCTGACTGCCTCCTTGTATGTACATAATGACATTGAGATTTGGGAGGAAGAGGCGGACATGCTCTCAAGCTGTTGTTTGCGGCCTGTCTCTTGAGCTACCCTAAGCTCTGTAACCTGCCTCTACTAGATAGCTCGATCTCTCTCCTATCATAGCTAGTCTCTCTCTTCCATCAAGGAAGCAACCTATCCCTATATCTCTACAACTTGAGCCTATAGCCACTGAATTTGGGCATTCCTCTAATCAAGTGGTAGTTGAGGTTCTTGATCTCTCTGTGGTAGTTGGTCTGCCTGCCTATCCTACTTCTCCTGCCTCCCTTGGCACTAATCCTACCACCCATGATCTTGGTCCTATCTCAGGGCATCTGTCTACTGATCTTGTGGACCCCTCTCTTGATTTGGCTGATGAGGTGGCCACCTCCTCCCTGGTCCCCATCCCCATCTCCATCCCCTTTTCCTACCTAGCCCTGGCCTCATCCTACCTCTCTACCTCTAGCCCTGCACCATGTCGATGATGTCCCTAGTACTGTCGGTTAAAGAGGTGGCTTGGACAAATTTTTTGTAGGCTTGGGTGGTCCCTGCATTGACCTCACCCTATATGGCCATGGTCTAGCAACTAGCAATCTGAAAGAATCAATCACCTCCTCTGATAGAATGTATCAGCCCCATGTATTCTCCCTCATAGTATGCATGAATATCACCATGTACTAGTCATGAGGCCTATCTTGGGGCTCCCTAAACTGTCTCTGAACATGGCCTAGTAGGTATCTCTCAATCATCATATGCTCCCTGCCCTACATCAATCTATCCTACTAAGCAAAAAAGAGCTACTAAGCCTCATTGTACCATGCAGGCCATCCAAGATATTGCTTCCATGTGAAGGTTCGCATCTCATCTAGAACTCTCCTCCACTAGAGAATCCCATGTTATCTTGTGTGTGTAAATGAGATACCTCCTTTGTACCTCTAGACAACTAGAACATCTAGCTCCATGTCGATGAGAATGACTCTTGGACGAAGCACCATGATGTGCTCCTAGGCCCAAATATGGAGGAATGTCACTCTAGCTCTGATGGCTCTATTGTCACCATATGTAAACTCATGTAAATATCAATACAATGAGGCCAGTAGAACTAACCCCCACACAAAGAATACCCATCACCGGACCATCAACTCACAAGCTATGCCCCATCCAGGACTAAAATATCAGTCCCACCAATTTGGTGCAACAAGACCTAATATAATTGTTGCTATAACCAAGCGGAAAGGAGGCATGCCAAGCTTGTAATTCTCTAGCTTGATTTGGCCCTCACAAAAAATAATATCATCGAGGCCCATCATATTATAGCAAGCCTCCCTCCTGACACCCACATCATATATCATGTGCTCTCCATGGATGGGCAATGTAAGTATCTACCACACATCCTCTAGTGTGATTATGGCCTCACTTGTTGAAAGGTGGAAGGGAGATGTCTTGCTATTCCACCACTCTACAAGAAATGTCATCATACCCAGGTGGGTCCTCACTGGTAGTGCATATGCAATGTACCAGAGGCCAATTGCACCTAGGTGCTCCTACAATCGCATAGGAAAATCGGCCAATTTTCTAAGTATGAAGGATCTACACTCATGTGAATGAAGAATCTCTACCTCCTCCTGCATCATGAAAGTTACCACGCTAAGTTTCATAAAAAATTGTGATCTTGATTTGCCCCAATGTACCTAAAATAGCACATGTGTTATTATTTTTGAGTGCAATGCAATTTAAATGAAAGTTCCAAACTATGCCATTAGGAGCCCTAAACTCTAAAACTTCACTGCCATGGTGCAGTTTGAAGTGCGACTCAATTTAATGTTAAACCCTAATTTCAAAACTCTTTGAGAGGAACAAATACCTTTTAAAAGTCCTCATGTTACTACTTGTCCCTAAGGGTTCTTATCCCTAGAATTCTTTTAAACATTGAGACCTACATCTTGATTTGTTCATTCCAAAGTCAATAATAGGAAACTATGCTCTTGAAACCTTGATTTTCACATAATGGACCTTGTGGAATGAAAAGGAGTTGAGACATAGACATTCAATTTGAAAACTAAGCAAGAAGTGTGTTTGTGGTGAAAGCAAGTCATTAACAAAGCTTAACTCGAATTGAACCCCACACATGTGCTTGTTTATCTTTTTATCGTCTTTCAAACAAACATTGGCCTTTGGTTTGAACTACTCTTAGAGAAAATAATGTTCTACAATATCTTGGTCTAGTAAATAAAGTCTCTCTAGGTATCCAAGGATCAAAATCAAACTTTGATCCATCTCCCAAACATCAAATCAAAATCACC
Source organism: Sequoia sempervirens (assembly GCA_007258455.2). Taxonomy (NCBI): domain Eukaryota; kingdom Viridiplantae; phylum Streptophyta; class Pinopsida; order Cupressales; family Cupressaceae; genus Sequoia; species Sequoia sempervirens. Next base: position 6,237 of record VDFB02391843.1, on the reverse strand, counting down.
TTGCAAAAAATTCTTAGAAATCTTGAAAAAATCCCTCATGCTAAACTTTGGGAAAATCATTTGGGCCAAATCAAAAATCATTTCGTTTGATTAGATGTGTGTAGATGAATCCCTCTCCACATATTTTGGTGAAAAAGTCTATCCCTTGATAACATCCAACATCTTGTGGTTTATGAGTTCAACATCCAATATCCAAAATCAAATCAAGTCAAATCAAAATCATCTTGTTTGGTTAGGTGTGTCTAGATGAATCCTTCTTTACACATTTCATCAAATTAGCATTTTGTGGACAAATTTACTCTAGTACAACATCCAACCTATTATAGTTTATGAGTTCACTATCCAAATCAAATCAAACCAATCTCAAATCAAATCAAAACATCAATCCACGTCTTAAAGTTTAGTATCCTCTTTAAGGTTTCCTAAGAGTTCCAATCATTCACCAAATCATCCATCCTTCATATCTCATCACCATCCTTTTGATCCTTAAAAATCTTAGACTTTATTTTTTCTACATAGAATTTGGATCAACCCAAAGAATTAGAGGTTCACCTCCCACATTCTTGAAAATTTATCCTTATTTTATGGTCCAAACTAGACCTCAACACAAGAATAACATGAAATATAAACTGGATCCATACATCATGAGTAAACCAAGTCAATTGAACTTTCAAAGCCTTACAATTTGGATTGATTATCAACACTCACATGTATATAATCCATACATGGGACCATTACCTCCTACAAACCTCAATTTTACAACAAATGTGAGTATGCCTGGTCAAAATTTTGGAACACCTTTCCCAATGATAGATTTAAATCCAAGTCCAAACTTACAAATCTATCAACCAAACACTCAATGCATGAGTCTTCCAAAAATCAATAGTATCTCACCAAATCCCTACAAGCCAAATGTTAATGTACCAAGTCCAACTTTACCAAACATGAACATTTTGAATCCAAACTTGGTAAACTTTGGGATGGATATGTTTGCAAATAATACAAATTTTTTTCAAATTCCAAACAAGACATTAATGAATCCAAGTCAAGTTAACACCATGCAAAATCAAAGTTACCTAAATCAAGGCAATATGATCCCCGACACCAACAATGTTCAATTTAACACTATCATGCCAAATATAAACATCATTCCAAATTAGAACATTGTCCAAAATCAATTTTTTGATGATCCCATGTGAACACCACAAGTGTACATCCCAAATTTTCTTCAAAAAAATCCAAATCAAGGGAGTCAAATTCAAAATCAAGATCAAATTTTGATAGAAAAATTTTCTTCACATGCCAAACTAATTGAATTCTTGAGCCAAGAGATATCTTCACTCCAAAATCAGTACACTCTTCCTTTAGTTGAACCATGCCATCAAAGCGTCGAGTTGTTTCCACAACCACATCAAGAACAATATCTCTAATGTCAAGAAGTTAGAGGTCAAGATCAACCATATCAACCAATTCAACCCCCACATCTCAAAAATCAATCACCACATCTCAAAGAACAATCATTACATCTCCAAAATCAATCACCACAAGGTCAAATCTCACAAGGTAACAAATGAAAATACACACCACTTGGGGGACCCATAGAATTGATCATGCAATAGTTGGTGCAATAAAATATCATTAAACTCCATGTTTATGAGGATTATCAAGAGCCCTTAGTTAAACCACCAGGGTACAACGAGAAGTGCTTTTGTGGCTTCCACAAAACAAAGGGACACACAACATCAGATTGTATTCAACTCAAAAATTGCATCCAAGATCTGATTGATCAAGAGATAATCACTATTGGGGATAATGATGAACATTCAACCACTCATGATAGCATTGACAATCTCCCCACTGCAATTGTTGAAAACAATGATCAAAATCTATCTATCGATAAAGATGTTTCTACCTCATCCAAAGATCAAATCAACATATATCAAGACTCACTTTTCAATCATGATCTAGATCCACTATCAATACCCAACAATGATCCAATTCAAGAAATGTTAGGATCATTTGACCCTATGGTTGAAGACATTGATAATCTCTCTGCCATAATTGTTAAATACAATGTTCAAGATTTCTCCATTAATGAGCACATTGAAGATGATTCTACCCCATCTGAGGATCAACTCACCATACATCAAGAGCCACATTTTAGTGATCTATTTCAAGGAATGTTAGAATTATTTGATTCTAATGACATAATGCACAACCCATCAAAAAATGAACATATTGAAAATGTCTCTATATCACCTTATGAGTTAGAGGAAATATCTCAAAAATTTATTCCAAAGCATGATCAAAATCTTTCACCAAAGTCTAGCAATGGTCCTTTCCAAGACATGTCGACCCCCTTTGACCTCATAGTTATAGATACTGAAGGAATCCTCAACTCAACACTTGATCGAAGTATACTTAAAGATCAAGAGGATATTCAACCACTTACCATGTGTAATGATGATGTCCAAGAACCCTTTGTAAGCAATTCATCCTCTGAAACTGACCCATGTCAGGAAGTTGATCCAAAGAATGTTAGAAGAAATCTGAAAATTAATCAAGATCAAGAATTTGTATCTCTGGGATACTACAATGATCTAATAGATACTCTCCTATCCATACAAGATGATCATATCCACATATCACTAACTCCTCCATCTACCCATGAGATTTTATCCATCAATCCCATCAACATCTCAATCAGTATGTTGCTTAACACTATCCTTGCACTGTTGTGTATCCTCAACAATGTTATCATCATCAATCCATCAATCTGGTCAATCAACCTTATCTTGGTTTTCAAAAAAATCCCAAAATAGAGCTCTGATATCATCACACATATCCATATCCAAATCATCTAAAAACATATCAAAAATCCAAAAAAACACTCAAAAAGTCAAAAAAATATCAAAAAACATGGAATCTGAACTACATTGTCTCTGAGCTTAAATGTAGGCAAGGCTAATCTTTGATCAGCCCTCAAGACATCAAAATCCAAAAGAAATCATAAAATCTCAGAAAACCCCAAAACATTCAAAAAATCAAAAATCAAAACATTTGTAAAAATCTCAAAAAATACCAAAAACAGCCTCAAAACATTTTTAAAATGTCAAAAACATCTAAATATTTAAAAAAAAAACCATTTTTCTAATCTCCCTTTCACTCAAAATAATCAATCATCACACTCACCCTTTGGAAAAACAAATAGAAACAACTACAATAATCAATGAAAGCAGGCTTCAAATGTAAAATCAAAAGAAGACTTCAAACTGTTAAATGCAAAATCAAACTCTTGATCATTTTCAAACATGTCAATCAACCTTATATCAACAACCTATCAATCAACTTATCAACACATCAGCATCCTATACAATGCATGTCCTAGGATATATCGTTATGATAATGTGCATCATTTTGGATATCACTTGGATTATTATCTTATCAAAACAAATCCCTTTTGCTAGAGGTATGAAGAACATTGACTTGTTTTTTTGCTTGATCTTTTCTGTTGATTTATCTTATTGTGCTCATTCCAATGACCTCTTGATGATGACTACTAAAAATGATTTAGAGAGAAAAGAAATGGGGGAATGATCATTATCTTTTGTCTGTTGTGCTTGTTGGACGTTCTTGTAATATAGCTTGGAAAATACTTTCTTTGTTAGGTATGCCCTAGCAAGTTTTTTGTATGTCAAGTGTTAACAAGAATACTCCTATTTGCTTGTTGAGTCAAATTCCATTGCACTAGGTACAACAGCATCCTAGTTCTTTATACCTTGATGCATTGTATCTACATGTGTAATCAAACATAAGCTAAGTAGCCCTTTTAAAATTCCAATCCTTGATGAGAAAATCATCATCATCATCATCTCTAATAAAGTCTCTTTAGATCATGGACTTTTTGGATCCTCTTGTCATCATTTCATTTCTTCTTTCTTCTCTTCGCACTAACATAACATCACCAATGCACCCATCTTGCATCCATATTGCATCCACAAATCATTAGCATACATAAATCTCATAATCATAGCATATCACATCATCCATTTCATCCATCTCACATGCATTATATCATCATTTAAGTTGTTTAGGATATTATAGATTGGTTATTCTAAGCATCTTAAAACCATCTCATTTGTATCATCATCATAACCATCCATACGCCCATCTTGAAACTATTTATTGTGAGATCAACCCTCAAATCGAATCTTTTCGCTCAATCTCTTGAGGGGGCAATGTATTAGTGTACTTTTTGCTGGGGCATTCGAAAAAATTAGAAATATTTTCAATATTGATTGTGGCAAGTTCATTCTTTGAACTAACATAACAAGTACATTGCTTCAAAGAGGGGAGAAATGTAGACATACGAAATTAGCATCATTCACATTCATCCATTCATTAGGTAAATCAAGTTCATTAAATTCAATCTCCTAAGGTCATTCATTTAAATTGAATATATTAACTTTATTCAATTTAAGCCTATCATTATCCCTCTTTAATTAAATAAATGAAAACTTTATTTAATTAAAATTTAAATCATCTTTCATCTCCCTTTGATTTAGTTTAAATCCCTAAATCTAAGTCAAATGGATCAAATCACCTAATCCCTCACTAAATTAATCTAATCTTGATTAATTTAATCTAATCAGCCATCACATCCTCTAGCTTTTCCCACTTGCATAAATAAATCAATTTATTGATTTATTAAATTCATCATTTTCTTTCAACATGGCATAAAAAAAGAATATTCTTCCAAATTTGAATCTCCCCCCAATTTAACATGTACACCCAACAAGGCATTTATGAGCTCTTACATGTCTCTTGCAAAGGTCAAACTCAACATTTAACTCTCAAATTCAAATTTCAAATCTCCCCCTCTTTGGTACATTGACCAAAATGTGCTCATTCCTCAACCTGTCACAAGTTGACAAGTGGGTCCTTCCTATTGGTGGATCTTTATTCCCACATCCTCCGTGTTTGGCATTATTTTATCCTTCTTGGCTATAAATAGGGACCTCCTCTATTGTTTTAATCCTACACAACTCATCATCTTGATCATCAACATATTTGGAGCTTATCAAGGATTGGGAAAGGGCTTCTTTCCACAGAAGCACCAATCCACTATGGGATAATATTTGATTCATGTTATTGTGCTCTTAATTAGCCTTCATGTTGTTTTGTTTGCATTATGAACCATCATTCAATATTTCATAGGAGTGCTTGATTTACTTTATTTCATTGGCTAATAATGTTTGTTGGTATTTGAGGTAAATGAAGAAGAAGTGCTCACACTAACTTCCTAAGAAAATAAATGCATTCGTAAATTGAAAAAAGAGGTCAGGTCAGGTTGACTCACTAGTGGTCTAATGTCAGGTAGGCTCTGGTGTGTGCATACTTGATCTGAAATGTGTCCAAGAAGGTGTCATTGTGTCATCTTTGGAAAGGGTCAAAGCTCAAAAGTGCAGAATCTCAAAGGGATTTGTGTGGAAATGAGTTGGAAGTGGCCCCTCAAGGCCTATTTAAGCCTAAAAATTAGGGTTTTTGACTCTGTTTAGTTGTCCAGCTAGTGTTTTGGTCCCTTAATCTCATTTTCACCCAACCGAGTATTCTTTTGCATCAATTTTTCATGATTTACCACATTTTTTGGAATCTTGGAGCCTTTTTGGACCCATCGGGCACCTTGTCATTTCTTTTTGTGGGATCACCCAAAAATAAATTTAAGCTACTGATGCTCAAAAACAAGAAAATGTGCAAATAAGTGGAAGAAAAAGTAACTAGGAGCAAGCAATTGAATGCAATATGGAATGCAATTTTTTTTTCTTTTCTCAATTTGGAATGTAATAAGATTTTTTGTAAATGCAATTAAGATGATGAACAATGCATTTTTTAGTTTTTTCAACAAAGTAAAATGATGCAAGATATTAAAAATGCAACCTATATGCACTTTCACTAATGTAAATATAAGAAACCCTAGATGCAATTTGTCTAATGCAAAATGCACTTTTACTAATGCAAGATGAATGTGATCTAGATCTAAGGAATTTAATAGACTCCAAATAAAAAATGAAACGAATGCTCAAAAATGATGGGTTTACCAAAATGATGTGTAGAAAAATTGATACTTAAAGATAGCGCACATTTTCCACACAATTATCCACTAATGTCCTAGGAGTCCCAATTGGATTGACTAACAACCTCACAAGGTGAGTTAATTCACAATTGGGAAGGTCCTAG
>VDFB02391840.1:0-48199 GCA_007258455.2 Sequoia sempervirens | reverse complement strand
CCCTATAGAATGCTATAGAAGTGAAGATTGTCAATTTTCTTGAGGGATTGGTAGTAAGGTTTATTTCTCCAAAAAACATCATCTCACACAATGTGAAAGCCTTCATAGGGTCTTGAATGTCAAATTTCTCTCTAAAAGATGGGATCTACCTTAAGACTTCATCCAATTATTACCCACAAGGAAATGGGTTAGCAGAGTCAACCAACAAAAACCTAATGAGGTTGATAAAATGCATCACGTTGGAACACCAAAAGTAGTGGCACAATCATCTGTGAGCATGCTTATGGGTGGAGTAGATGATTCCTAAGTAGATTTTTAAAACCTCCCACTATAATTTGTTATACTGAAAAGAGATAGTCCTACCCATTTCCATGGAAATCTTGACATTACAACTATTAAAATCATTGGAAGTTGAGGAGGATAGCAAAATGGAGGTTAGACTGGTGGAGCTCTTAAGCCTCGGGGAGAAGAGGGAAAATGTGTTTGGAACCATGATCAAATTCTAGTAGGTGGTCAAATGTTGGTTTGATAAAAAGGCCTCCAACCCAGATTTTAGGGAGGGGATTCTTGTGCTGAAATATGATGAATGAGTTGTAAAACCAGAGCAACATGCAAAATTTGATTCACTGTGGAAGGGTCCCTTCTGCATCCATACATGCAATGAAATAAATTCTTACAAGCTAGAGGATATGAATGGAAACGTTTTGGATAACCAATAAATAGTATTCATCTAAAACTATTTAATTAAGTACCTAGATTCTATTAAAATTTATAGTTATGTACCATATGCAATTTTTTGTAAAATATACATTTTTTTGTGAATAAATCCATGAGCGTGAACATGAAAATAATAGAAATATTCTATATATTGTAGTCATTAAAAAATATTTACAATATAGTACGAGCTTCTAAGCCTATGGCTCTGAGAGATTCTTAAATATATTCTCATTCGAAACCCAAAAAGATACATCTTCTGAAACCAAAAAAAGGAGGCAACATAAAAATGACAAAAATTTAGCCTCAAGACATAGCAATAGTCAAAATATTGTGTTTTGTAATATTCACCAGTAAGAAAATAGCAAGGTTATCAACACACATGGGATGCTAGCATGTCACAAACCTCAATCCTCAACATCGGGGCTATAGACCAGATGCTCAAAGTGGGTCATCCGCTCGACACCATATAAGCACTTGATGTTGTACATCATCAAGAGAAAGGAGGCCGCAGGTTGGCACCATAGTCGATGGCGCTCCAGGTCCATGGTCTAGAAGTACATAAGGAAAGGCAACCACGACACCACTTTTGCATTAGCTTCATGCCTATGAATGTTCATGGAAGATGGGATACTAGCGTTGAGTATGGCCACTTGAATGAATTTTCCCAAGCCATCTAAGTATGCTAGGTCGAACATGGTGTGCCAAAGCTCAAGGATCCATGCCATAGAAATTTCCAGGTTGATCAATGAAGCCATGAACTAAGAGACAATGTTTGTATTACATTTTTGTTGGTTCTCATCCTTTACAAAGTCCTTCCTTAGCACCAAGTTAAATGCCACAAGAACCAAGCAGTTCTTCATTTGCAATAGGTGCTTGATCCTCTTATTGTTGACCCCTCCTACAATGGCTATCTGTTACTTTTGGCTCAAGAGCTGAATTGGGGTTTCGAGACTAGTCATAATCATGACAAGAAAATCTACAAACTCATAAAATGAAAATGTAGCAAAAATAAATCACCAACTCAATGCAAACTCATTAAGAATTTTCTCAAGGTGAGCATTGCTATTTATAGAAAAATGTGCACTAGGGAGGATAAAAAATGGAAAATTTATCTCCCATCAAGTGGAAATAGAAAAAATATTAAGGCGGTAAGAAGACAAGTATGAATCATATGAAATATTTTTAATAAAGCTATGAGGAGTTAATTTACCCTTTGTTCAGGTGTTGAGAGTGAATTCTTATGTACATGACCTACTGCCATGTGCTCATCATACTCATCAAATTCCAACCAAATCACTTGCATGAAAGGATGATTTAAAAAAAAACCTCTACTTAATGAATGCAAATTTATTTTCTAAGCACAATTCCCATTGCTCAAGCTTATCTATCCCTAGAGGCAACATAAGGAATGTACCAAATTCATTCTTACAATGAGGATGGAATTCTTGAGAAGTACAAACCCCACTCTACAAGAATCAAGTCGCTGGCAGTACTTAGAAAGCTATTGGTAATGGCACATTTACTACATGCACATGTGAAAATTAAAAGTGCCAAAAAGAAGAAAAAAAATCACTAAGTCATGAAACCCTCAAGAAACAACTTCTTAGAGAATTTTTTTTTGTATAATTCTTCCAAGAATTCAAAAATGTCTAAAGCATCATCCTCTAGTCGACATGCTAGAATCATGTTTGCTAGGCTAGGCTATACCAACGTGTTTGGATAAATTTCATATTCCAATGCTCTAGCACCATAGGAATGGAGCTTTCCACATACGAAAACCATGCAGCCAAGTTAACATGCAAAAGAAGAGGTGATTAAGGATTTTGTAGATAATATATGTGACCCAAAGTTGCATATAAACTATAAATGCCTTAGGGAGGGAGCATTGGAGAGGATTCTTTCTAGGTGGTCAACTGATGGCTTTACAACATGACTCTAGCATTGTGGTCTACCACAATTCATCCTTCCCTTCACACATCCATGCCCAGAGGTAGTTGATGCATGTGCAAAAAAATAGGATGAGGAAGCTAAAGTTATCAGTGGCAATAGGTTGAAGGTTACCATCAATGCAATAGCCATTTGAGATATGCTATGCATTCCATCAAACTGGGAGGCCAAGATATTTTGTTGTAGGAGGATGGAATATTTTTAGGCTTGCAACCAAGGATAAGCAGTTAAAATTCTATAAGGATGAAACAAATTAGGAACCAAATAATAATAAACTTGTTTTTCCTCTAGCACATATAAAGTTCCATTTGGATTTCTATGTTGTTTTCTTAATGTTGGATTTTATTTATGGCCATGAAAGTGATGATATAGTTTATGAGCTCTAGATGGTCTTGACCTTCATGCTCAAGAAAGAAAGGAGCTAGAAGCAATTTGATTTCACTGAGGAAATCACTAAGCGAATACTAAAACAATTAATAGATTAGAACAACACTTTTGAGTTTAGGTATTCCTCTTTTTTGGTGCACTTGATTTTACATCAGAGCCCTAATTTCTTTAGTGATCATTTTCCACTTAGTAAGTTTGATGCATCGGGTTTATACAACCTAGTTTCAGCCTAGACCCATGTGCTTTATAGCACATGGGATTATTCTTCCTTTGTTGATTATTTTATTCAACCAATACTTTTGGATTTTTCTCCACACCCTCCAAGTAGGTTTTCCCCTGAAGGTTTGGATTCGATGAGAAAACACTAGAACCCGATTGATTATTTTATGGGAGTATATTTTTCTTTTATTAGATGTCATCACTTCAGTGATGAACCCTTTAGGCTCCCAAAATTTGTAACAAAAAAGACCCTCACCTTCAAGGCATGCCACTAGGAAAACATTTCTAACAATTCCTATGGAACTGAGAGGCACAAGAAAGCACTCTACACACTCCCCCTCACCATTGAAAAAATTCAAGTAATTCTTGTAAAGTGGGAAGAGAAGGATGTGCTAACCAATAAGTTAGTCCACCCCAGCCTGTTCCTCATTTATGATAGATGGAAGTACAATCCTACTGGGTGTTTCACTTTCAAACATGAAGAACAAAAATATTAGGAGTTGAGGAAGAATACAACCAAAGATATGACATAGATATACATCCACCTACCCTTTATACCATTTGAACACCCACCATGTCTCAAATTCTATGCAAGGGTGGTGGAGTTTGAACAAAGTGTCTAGATGGAAAAATCCCTCTGAACATAGATAAAATGTATGGGATGGTAAAAAAGAAAGACAATTTATTTCTAGAGGTATCAGCAAGAGAGAAAGTACCTAAACACCCCATATGGAAATATCAAACTTGGAAATGAGTGTTTCAACAAAATCTATGATGCTAAGGCTTGATCCAAAAATAGTAATCCTAAATCAAATTAGAATCTTGAATAGGAGCACACACCAACTTCTGACCCCTTTCCTCAAGTGCTTGATGTAGGGAAAAGGAAGGGAAAAGGATCAAAACACAAGGAATCATAGATCTCATTCTCTACCAACACCCTACCAAGGGGCAAGGGGACTTGACAGTCTCTAGAAAGATATGGTATAGCTCCAAGGACCTAGGATTTGTTGAGATCGATTACCAAAGATTCCGAGTCAACCAGTGTAGCCCATGCAAAGAGAAGAAGAATTCAAAATATATGTGGATTAGGATCCTTAGAAAAAGGAGAAGAAGAGGTAGACTATGTTCCACTAGTATCTTCAGCCCCGAAAATCCAGGTAAGTTTTACACCCGCCATCCTTTCTTCTATTGTATCTTTGGTTATTTCTCCTCCCCCATATCCACAATGAAATCCTCCATCCACGAGTTATGATGTTGTCATTATTAATATACCCCTATTTGTATTTGATAATAATCCCTACAAAGAAACCCCATGTGTTGAATGTGCATCTTCCACCTCGGCCACAATTTAACTCTTTGATTGCCTTATCGAAGGCACCAATTGTAAACATGGATACACCTATGTTGCAAGTTTCATTTCCCCTACCTACTTCTAGGCATATGCCCCTTTTCTTCCTTCTTCCCCTTTCACTCCAATAGGTGCCCCTCCTTCTCTATCCATACATGGCATCCCAACCTTTTCAATAATAACACTTCATTTTTCCTCTATGCAAACTCATTTGGCCAAGAGTACCCCTTCAATTACCCTCTATCATCTCCCTATTGGTGTTTCTCTTGTCACACAAAGTATTGAGTCTCCACAAAGCCTCTAAACTCATATTAAGGTAACCAAATAGGCCCAACAAGCAAGAAAGGAGAAGTTGTAGGTAAAACCTGTGGTGAATCTAGCGACCCAAAAGCTGGAGACTTGTTTCAATGAAGATAAAAATGCTCTATTAATCTAAGCTATGATTCCAAAGACATCCAAGCTATGGGTCTCAATTTGAGTGAAACTCTTTTGCATGACAAAGTGGGCCTGACCAAGGCTATCTAGAAAGTGGTCTATACTAACTATGAGAAGTTGGACAAGAAATTGAAAAAGTGTGAGGTAGAGTTGGTAAATGTAAAGCCTGTAGTGGAAAAAATGCGAGAAGAGATCAAAAGAAAATATTTCAATATGGCCCTCTTAAGGTAGGCATAGGGTTAGTAGGCTAAAGTGACTAAGTTGCTCAAAGAATCCTAGAGTGAAAAGGATTTGCTTCATACCGAGGTGCAAAGATTGAAATGGGAAATTGTAGTCGAGTGTGAAACAACTGTGGAGAATCGATGGAGGAAAAAAGATCTTGAAGATACAATAGCCAAAAAAATAGTATATATGCTGAGTTACAAAAGAAGTTGCAAGAGATGGATAAATAAAAGGAAGATATGTAGGAAGAATTGGCTAACACTTGATCTCAATCCTTTGACGATATTCAAAAGGCCCAAGTGGAAATGAAGAGGGGAAAATAGGAGAAGCAAGATGTTGAGTCTATTCTATAAACTCGCAATGAGGAAATAGAGAAGTTGTGCTTTGAACTTTCAAACACTCTCCAAGAGAATAATCAATTGGAGGAAAACATGAGAGCTAGGGAATCCCAATTCCAACAAGAATTAACCATAGTGTAGGGATTCAGGCTCCTCCCAGTGCTTAAAAAATTATTATATTCTCATATGGAGAGGATAATAGTTCTAGTAGCATCCCTGAAGCTAGTTTTTCATTTTCTAACAGATGCACAAGAGTCAAATGCAAAGGTCAGCCTGATGGTCAACCAAATTTTGTACACAATTCCTCCTCATGTTGAAGAATCAATAGTCTTGTTCACAAGACTATGTAAGGTGACTGAGGAAGCTTTAAAAGGTGTTGGGATCCCAAACCGAAGAGCAGCTGTAAGGAAGGAAAATGAATTTATCATCTACAACCAGGTCTCGTTGAAAAGCAGAGCTTGTCAATCAGTGTTGAATAAGAAGGTCAGATAGATAAAAGAAGAATTCAAAGTTCTGATCAACTCCAAATTACCTTCCTTATTCTCACTAGATAGAGGAGTATTTAAAGTTGAATAAATAAGAGAAACAATTAGGCTCAAGATCCAAGACTCCATAGTGCTCTAGAATTTTAGCTCATCACCCATAGTTGAGGAGGTTGAGAAGGAACTTATTCCCCTTTCCTGACTTTACTATCACATTGGAGTTGTTTCGTCAAGGTGGGGACAAGTTTCTTTCAAAAGGTCCTTGATATTGATCAGGCCTACAGGACATTGTGTGCCCTTTTCATGCCCTCTGATGTAGATTGGGAATCCCAACATGTCACTTTCCTCAAACTTTGAGGATTACTTTATATTTGGGTTCATACCTTTGTGAGCTAAGGCCCATTGCGAGTTTCTAGAAACTGTGGAGAAAAAAATTTCCTTCATGTTTTCAACTATTGCATATCTTCTTTTGATCCCTACTTATTTTCTTCATTATGATGAAACTGTGCCCTAAAGGCGAAAGGTTACTCTTGCATAAAGGTACACAATGTACCACATGGTGCTTGCACAGATTTTCTTTATATCGTCTTCCTCTTAGGCCTAAATCAATACATGTGTCTGCCTAGTGGAGGTTCTTCCCAAAGCCACTCTCACAAATTTGAAGATCACCTACCAGCAATGCCACATTATCCATTTTGTTGGGTGGGTTATGTCTTTTGTAGATGTATCTCTTTTGCAAAAAATTGTTGGACATCACAATGAAGTTCTTACTTTCAGTTTTGGACTTTTGAGGTAGCATCATTCTTTCTCATAGCTTCTTAGATCATAAAACTTCTATAATATTTGGAGCCATTAATGAAGTAGCTCAAATCTTTATTAGCAAATATTGCAAAGATCTAATCAGGCCCTAAATCAAATTGTGGTCTATCAAGCCCATATACCTACATGTTTTTTATCACTATTAGTTGTAGGGGTGGCTCGTCCTTTTGGATATTTAAAGGGGTTTACAACAGAGGAAATAAGGATGAACAAGAGAGCTAGAAAAAAAATCAAGAATTATAGGTTTGGAATAGAGAGATATATTTCTCAGGAATAGGAGGATTTTACAGAGCACTATTTATGCTCTATGGCATGTTTTATTTGTGAAGAATATTAATTGAATTGGAATCTAACCTTTGCTTTTAGTTGATTTATTGCAAAGAAAAATATTATTAAGGATAAGCTTTTGAGATTGTGCATTTTATGGCCTTTATCATCAATTTCTCTTTCTTATATTATTTACTTTGAATGAGCTCTATGTTAAGTCTAACGTAGATAGTCTAGATAATTTTTATATGCTATTAGCTTTTATGTTTAAACCTATATTTTGTAAATCGGAACATGTTTATTATACTCTTTCCTTTTCTATAAAGATTATGTTGAAGTACATATTATTCTAAAAGATCAAGGGCCGTTCTGTAAAGATCTAAACATTCATGTTAATCTTAGGGTTTCTTATTCCTGTCATACCTTAATGGATGCCTCCCATGGGGAGATTTGAATGACCACACTATTCTTTCTCTAGAATTTTTCATTCTTTCTCTTCCCAACAATGAAGATTTTGTGGAATTTTATGTCCATTTCATCAAGAGTAAGGAATTATTAATATTTGAAATGTTGTAAAATCTTTTGTGCATTTCCATTTTTTTTTTCTCTGCATTTCTCTTTTCCCCTTTTCCAAAAACACAAAGAAGAGCTAGCTTCTATAACAATCCTGGAGGTCATTCATTGAGGCACAATTTAGTCCTCCACTCACTGAATTTCCCATAAGGTTGTTCAGAGAGGCGCAAGCTTTTATGATCAACAGGTGTCATACTTACACAAGTCTCTTTAGATTGTGAGATTTTGTACTCTCCTTTAAAGGATTTCATAAAATATTTAATGAACTATAATCATTAGTGTTTTGTGTGATGAAATTGATATTATGAGAAGATATATTTAATTCTTTCATTTATTTCAAAGGAAAATAACCAAGACCACTAGTTTCTAATAGTTCAGGATGCACACTAAGTTTAAATTTGGCTTAGAAGAATCTTTCATAATAGTGTTGGTGTGGAATGAATGATTTTTCAATGCTATTATTTCTTTCAAAGGACAATAACCAAGACCACTAGTCATTTCTTTTGTATTAGGCTCTATAGGGACACAAATACCTTATTCTCTACAATCGCATCCTTTAACACTATACCCAAGTTGTTTCATAAGTTCATAACCTCTTCCATAAAATTTTTTCATTTCTTTTGGATTTGGTGGTTCTTCATAATCAACTTCATCAAATTTTTTTTTGTAATTTTCTTCTTCTTATAAAGTGGTTGAGGTGGATGCTTTTGAAGATTCTATTGATTTTTTTGTCAACATTAGCACTTTTTCTTTTCCCTTTTTAGACTCTTTTTTTATGATCTTGTATTCTCCCATAAATGTAGGTGTGAAATCTAAGGAACCCCAATCATCTTCCTATAAATTTGTAACTTCTTCAATATGCTTCTCCTTTTCATTCTCCTACACGAGTTATGCTTGTGTAGTTGGTGTCATTATTTTTAGAGGATTTTCCTTGGCTTTCTCAATGTTTAAACAAATGACAGGGTCATCTTTTATTGTACAATTTTTTTGTTGTAGACATACTTCATTTTACAATGAAGGGTAGAAGGCACCCCACTCATTACATGAATCCATGACCTTCCTAAAAGAAGATATATGAAAGATCATGAGACATAACATGGATAGGAGTTTACAATGTAACCTTTACCACTTTAAAAGGTAATGTAATCACACCAAGATGTTGTTTTCCTATGTTATCAAATCCACGAAAAGATAAAGAGTCAGGTTGAATTTAGTTTTTTTCTACTTTAATATTGTCCAAAAGGTTTATGCTACATATTTTAATGGTTGAGCCATTGTCAACAAGGGTTCTCTTTATCCCAATCTAATTATGTAGAGCTATTATCATGAAATCATTATTTTGTTCTTCTCTTGTAATTAAGGTAACTCATCTTGATAGGAAGTAATGTCTAAGTTGATAGGAGTTACAACTTAAATTTGGGCTGCCATATCATTTGGTTGCACATTAGGAGGAGTAGGAACTTGTTGTAAAGCACTTTGAAGCATATTATGATCTAACTAGGTGAGGCTTGAATAAGTTCCCATAAGGATATCTTAGTAAGAGTATTTTTAAGTTGTTCAACAAGATCATACTCCTTTCCATTTTTTAAAGGAAAATGAGGAGCACTAGGCAAGATAGGTTGAGGCAATGGGAGGGGTGCTAGAGTTGTTTGTCTTGTTTGTATATTGTTTCTAGTATTATATGTATGAGCAATGGTGTTGTAACTGTGTTGCTATGAAACATTATCATTATCAAGCTATCTTCTAGGTGGTTCTAAGATAAGCTCAAGTTTATTTTGAACTTGTGGTTGTTGTGGGAATGGATAAATGATAAGCTCAGGATTAGGATATCGCTTCAAGAAATATCTAAAGTGCATAACATCAAAAGACTTGTCCTTATTTTTATGATATCTTAGTGAAGAGGATTCTAATGTAACTTTGTCATCTTCATCTAAGGAAGTATCATTACTATTGTTTGAAAGACATGTGTCAATGTTCTCATTTTCTTGCACCGCGAAATCTTCCCTAGTAGGATGGTTTTTAGGAGAGCAACAAACTAGATGTTCATGACATTCAAAGGTTGGTTCTTTTAATATAACTTCATCACAAGTAGGGGAGTCATCAATGGTTGGATTGTCTTGCTTATCAATGATGGAATTCTCTTGTTCAATAATGTTTTACCTATGGGAAGAGAGCATATAATACTCTCATAACTATCATTGGTTTGATATTCTAACACCAAAATATCTTCATCACAACTAGGAGAGATATTCGAAGAAGACCAAATTTAATTGTCATGATTATCCACCATTATATTCTCTTTCACTAAAGAATTCTCATATGAGGGAGAGATTAACTTTTTCTTAGCATGCTTAGAAAGGTAAGTTGCTAACATTGTGTGCCCAAAAATGAAAAGTAATTTTATCCATCTTATGCAATGCTTGAGGAATATAAACAATGTGTATCCAAAAATGAAAAGTAATTTTATCCAACTTATGCAAAGATTCAAGAATATAAACATTGTGTATCCAAAAAATGAAAAGTAATTTTATCCAACTTATGCAAAGCTTCATGAATATAAACATTGTGTATGCAAAAGTGAAAAGTAATTTTATCGATATTATCCAAAGATTCATGAATGTAAACATTGTGTATGCAAAAGTGAAAATTAATTTTATCCATATTATGCAAAGCTTCATGAATGTAAACATTGTGTATGCAAAACTGAAACCTACTTTTATCCATATTATGCAAAACTTCAAGAATGCAAACATTTTAAGATATGTTGATTTTTGTTTTAGATAAAGGAAAAAACAAGTTTTACATGGATCTATTGATTTTTGTTATTGAAATGATTTTGGAATAATTCAAAACTGACTACACTAAATGGATATTTTGATCTAGATGTATAAACAAAAATTCCTAAAACTTTCTAGATTGATATAGTAGGTTACCAACAAGCTTAGGAAGTGCAAAAAACCACAAAAATGCTCATAAAAGTTGGTTTTTGTAGTCCTCCAAGGACTCATTCTCCCAAGGGTGAATGGGTCCTGGTACATGGTTTTTTAAACTAGAAAATTGTAATTTATGATTGATTAGATGTGTTCTTTGTTTTAGGTCTCAGAGTGGTATTTCTGTAACAAAATTTTCCAGAATTAGATGTGTAAATGTAAGTAAAACTAATGACAAATGATGAACTATATGACACTTTTTGAAATGCAATTATGATCCAATTTTTTAATATGAATGATGAAAATTACATTAATATGAGAGAACAATGCAAAATTAATGTAATATGCATGTAATTTTTTGAATTTTTTAGATTTAAACAATGAAAAAATGTAAATTTAAACCCCTATATGCAATGAAAACTAATGGAATATTTAAAGAACCCTAAATGTAATGCAACTAATGTAAACCTAAAGATCAATTTATTTCAAAACATAGATCTAGGGTTAAAATGACTCTAATTTTTAGAATGTTGTTGTATAAGGTCGGGTTCACCAAAATGAAACATAGAAAAATAGGATAGGTGGAGAATTTCAAAAAATGGAAAAGTGGGTCCAAAGAGGGAAAAGGGGTCTTACTTCTCTAATTTCATTAAGAAATGAGATCGACACCAAGAATTTACTATCAACCTTTATGTGAGTCAACTCAAAGTGTGAATCTACTAATTTCCCTTTTTTGCTAGGATGAGGGTCTCAGTTAAACAAGACTTTCGGGACAATGATTAAAAGTGGAAAATAATCTCCAAATTGTGATCTATAAAGTGCATTTAGAAGCTTAAACATAAAAATTATGGAACCTATAGACTTTAGGGAAAATTTGGAAGGGATAAATGTTGTGTACCATTTGTAAAAAGTGATTTTTTGAAGCTCACTAAGGACTCATTCACCCTATGGAAAATGGGTCATGGCTAGGGCTCCTGAAAATCTATTTTTGGGTTCTTTTTTGCTCTATCCACACTCCTAGATTCCTCAAGATCATATTCAAAAGGTCAAAAATAAATTTTGTAGATCAATTTCCATGATTTTGCAAGAATGATGAAAACTTTGACAACTTTGAGAACTTTGCACCATTTTTTCTTCAATATATCTTCCACCTAAAATCTACAATCACACACCAAAGAGAGAAAAAGGTTATTTGTTAGGTGAATAAGGGTTTGGATTTCTCAAATAATTTTTTGGTAATTAAACCTTGAAATGAAATGAAATAGCATGAAATGAATGATGAATGAATGTAAGCCTATGTCACAACACACCCAACCCTTGTTCAAACCTTGGAATATGGATCTGCAACTTGCATGAAATGGCTTCAATGGATGTGTATTTTGATCATGAAACTTGATTACAAATAATTCCTTTGATATGCTTGAATGGATCTTGAACACTACATCAACATATTATCTCAAATAACATGCATGATGCAAGTAGACTTTGATATGATGATGGATCTTGATTGTTGCAATAATATTCAATAAATCTACTCTTGAATTCCTTGAAAATACTCATGATAATGCTCTTCTGAAAGTACTCTTATGATAAATTGATTTTTTTAGGTGAAACATAGTGAAATGACCTCTTATTTATACATATCTTAATAGTAATTCCTGAAATTTAAATATCACAAGGTGACATTGAATTGTGGATTTCAAATCATGAAAAAACTTCCAAAAACATAGTTTGAATTTAGGTCCTAGGTCTAAGTGAGGACCCATTCACCCTATGGAAGATGGGTACTAGGCCCTTACCTAGTACACACATTGCTCAATGTTAAACATTATGTTATGACATTTATGAATGTCGGCTTTTATCCATTAGAATTTGTGATAAATTAGGCTTGGATTTGAATTAAAGGGTCCAATTAAGGAAAATTGACCTCAATCAATTAATGAAGCCCTAGATTAGTGTGAAAGTGTAAAGGTACACCTTACAACACCAAATATAAGGCACAATTTAAGTCCATTTTAATTAATAATTATTCATTCCCAAATTAAGTGTGAAAAGGGGATACTTTTTTCAACACCACAATTATTTAAATTTCCAATTTTAATTGTTGGCAATTTGCATTTGATTTTTTTGGAAATTAGAATAATTGGATATAAATACAAAACATTTTTCCATTTAGAATATTAAAGAAATTTAGTGAGAAAATTGAGCATCCTAAAAAGCACTCAAGAGTAGAATTATTATCTTAGAAACATTTGTTCATATCAAGCATCATGTCAAGTATCAATTATGTTATCATGTAATTTTTCTCATGTTTTGTGATAATTTTTTTGTGAGCACTAAAATTTGTAGGACTCCAATAAATATATCAAACTATCCTTGAAGTTGATGAGTATATGACTTAAGTGTATCAAGGAAAGTAGATTTTTTCGGTGGGTTGCAACAATTTTTTAATTTATTAGTTGTTATAATAGGGTAAGCTATATTTACAGATCATCATAGTTTTTGTGGAGGTAAAAATACATAAATGGGTTTTGAATTAGGCAAGCCTTTATACAACAAAACCCTTCTCCCTTTGTCATGTGTGTAGGTGTTTAGATATGAGGACATTTGGAGGAAGATGAATGACAAATTTCTCATGCATGCATTCAAGTCTACAAGTTATCAAGTTATAAAAACTATATTTTCTAATCAACAAAAGAAGTTTTGATAGTGCCACCAAAAGGACAAGAACCAAAAACAAAGAACCTTAGGCTTGTATTGTTATATCTTACGAAAAGGAGGATATTTTGGGGCACACTACACCCTAGACTAGATAAATCAGCAACCATTTTATACCTCGGGTTCTTTTGTGTTTACCTTCTATATTTTTAGATTCTATTTTTATCTTATTGCATTTCATTTCCTAGAAATAGTAAAAGAATGCTACAATTTTATAGTTTACCTAGGGACATCATTGCATCTTAAAATTTAGTCAATTTTTCAACAAAATAAAATACCACAAACATCAGACATCACAAAAAATTAAATAAGGATTAGAACCCTAGTCCATCATTATAAATCTTCCTACCAAGATTGTTTCAAGTGGATTTGAGTTAATTTCTAATCCTCCAAAATAATGGGATAAGTGTGATTAGTAATTAGATACCTTTTCCCAACCAAACACAAATGAATTTACTAGAACATATAAAAGTTAGAGTGTTTTCAAATATGAAAGTTAGAGTGTTTTAAACAACACATCAAAAGTGAAGAGAGGTAAAAATGATAGAATCCATTAGTGAAAGGAGCTTAAAGTTATTTTATAGTTAAAGAGAGTACAAGATACATAGTAATATTAGAGAAACAAAGGAATAAAAATTACAAAGAGCCTCAATCAAGCTTTATTTTGAGGAAAAATTGAAACCCTAAAAACCCCTAGTTGTTTGTAAAATAAATAGAGAGAAGAAATTTATCAAGATCAACTTGATTTATAGGAATGAGAAAACATTTTTAACATCAAGAATTGTCTCATCATTGATGAATTTTAGGAGTGCAAGAAAACCCCCATATGATCTATTACAAATTGCATTGTGGGATGGGAACAATAGACTATTGAATATAATATGGAAATGTGTCCTTTAGAATCTATAGGGAAAGTACTTAAGATCACTTTCAATTTGTTTCAAGTTAGAATTATAATAGAGAGGATTGTTGGGCATTTGATTCATATTTCTATAATCTAGAAATAATATGTGTAGTTGTATAGAACATAGTGCTAGCCATTTGTAGGTTTGAAATATTACCCTTGATCTATTTTTATAAGGTTCTAGTCAAATTACTTACACACTATTATATAATATCATTATCTTGGTCAATGTGAATTTGTGCTAAATTGAAGAAATAATACACTCCAATGAAATTATAACATTTGGATAAGTGACCTTGAGTTGTATGTGGGCCACATGGATGCAAGTTAGATTTTAAGGAACTTAGTGGGTATTCATCACTCTAACTTGGACATTAGAAATTCTTAATAATTTATTTGTTCCCATGCTCAGTAGGCACCATGTGTCATCTTAGTTCATTAGGAAATGTTTTATATTTTCTCTTTCTAATCTTGCAATAACATAAAGGTTGTGTGCTACCAATAAGAATAAGATACCTCAACACTATAGTGGCCCTATAAGTATTAACACTAGGAAACAGGTGAGATAGAGGAATCCATGACACACAATAGTGTTAGGATTCGTAGGCAGGAATAAAGGATTTGAATTAATAGTTATATAAAGATTAACTAAACACAACATAAATATGAAATAGAGGAATGGAATAATTCACATAAACAATGAGATAATGAGAGAGTTAACGTGGTTCACCCAATTACTGGGCTACATCCATAAATAATGGTCCATTTATTGATTAATATCCATCAAATGTATAAGATAATACATTGAAGTAATAGATGCAACTTGCAACAATCATTTCACATGATTTATGCTACTCTATTTTACATGCAGAATGCTACATGCATCCAATACTTAACCTACATTAATGACTCTCACTTTCCTACACTATACCACATGATCTATAATAACTCCACACACTCTACAACATAGATTTCACATAGAAGAAGGAAAATAGAACCAAAATTTGATTGTTCCAATTCGTGAAAATTGGTTTCCACTTTGAAACAAGAAAATATTTAACTTCAAGGCACTTTTATAACTATTCATAACATAGTTACAAATTCAAATATCTAGCAAAAAACCTTTAGTAAAATACCCCCAAAACCCACAAGAGGGGCTCTGCCCCCCTTGCATTCCCCGGATAATTGATTTAGAGGGAAAAAACAAAGAGTAAAGTGGGGAGAATGTAAACATCAACTCTGGTCAGGCTCCACATAACAACACATAGCACATGAGTGAAACTTGAATGAGATCAAGGATTTTGAAGTTGCACTCTCAAGAGACATGTGCACTCTAATAAAATACAAGCACATGGGTTCTAAGTGGGTAAAGGTAGGGATCACCATGTGAGAACACTTAGTTAGAGACTTAGGTGATTTTAAAGAGAACATGGATAATTGGCCTGGCTAGTCACAAGAATAAGGGGACCAATAAAAAGAAAAATCTTGAACATAATTTCATAAATTAAGATGTTTGTGTTGGGTTGAACCAATAAACACAAAAATAAAATCTATGACACATAATGGAGGAAATGGCCTTAGTGTTTAAGGAATTTAGATAAAACCCTAGGAGTTATAGCACTAAAACCTTAGAAATCTATAAATATTGACACATTTCACATTGAATTTCTCAGACATATTATTGTAGTGTAGGAAAAAGTATCCCTTTTTCACACTTAATTTGGGAATGAATAATTAATGATCAAATGAACCTAATTGTGCCTTATTTAGGGTTTTGTAAAGTGTATCTTAACACTTTCACACTAACCTAGGGATTTATTAATTAATTGGGATTATTTATGCCTTAATTGGTCCTATTTTGCACCCACAAGCCTTATTAATTGCATCTTTCTATGGATAATCCTGACACTTATCAAATAAACAATCATAATTCAATGTTTTGGGTCATGTGTTCCAGATCCAGTGATTTGGGACTAATAAGCCACCTTCAGCATATGAGTCTCACCCAAGTCTTGCGACATGATTTTGAATTTCACATTAAACAAGACACTTCTTGGAGCTTTTGTCTCATGTTTAAGCCACTAGGACTCATACACCAGAACTAGCGTATGAGTCCCACTTTAACTAGGACCTATTTTGAATTCAATTCTTGGTGGGAATTTATTCTCCTAAATCCAATGTCGATTGTTAGTGTTGTAATTTGAGGAAATTTCGCATAAAAAAGTATAAATACAAGGTTATTTCACACAGTTTCATCCTAAGAAATCCTAGAATTTCATAAGCAATCAAGAGCAATTCCAAAATATTTCACAAGATCACTCATAAAAATTCAAGAGCATTTCAAGAGCATTCAAAGGCATATTTGAAGAAGATTCTTGCAGCAATTCAAGATGCATCATCATGTCAAAGGCATAAAGTATTAAGCATGTTGTTGAGCTAGTGTTGTGATGTAGCATTCATCATCCAAGTTAAGCATTGTTCCACATATAATTCAAGATCAAGATCTACATTCTTCGTGGGTACACTTCATTTTAGATTGTAGATTTAAATTTTAATACATCATTCAAGGTATCATTGTTCATGTTTCATGGTTCATTGTTTCACCGTAAGGTGTAATTACCTAAATATGGTTTGACCAAGGTAAACACCTATTACCTAACACAAAAACACTCTTTCTCTCTCTTTGTGTGATTATAAGTTTATAGGTTAAAGAAAAGTGAATTTGAAGCCCTCAAAAGTACCAAAATGACAAAGTTGTGAAAGTTGTGAAAGTTGTCAAGGCTCACAGAAACTTAGATCTAGAGAAGATATTTGACCTATTTGCATGAAACCAGTGGGAAAGTTCTTATTTAATCTATCTTTAGAGCCTCACAAAATTTCACTTCAAAATTCTACTCCTGGGACACTTTGGGACAAAATAGGACACTTTGCAAAAGTATGGGTATACGAGTCCCAAAACACCATTTTTACCATCCTTAAGCAAATCCATATCCATCACCAAGAGGTTATAGACCCTATCTAGAAACCCTATACTCAGACTAAATCACCCAAACTAGTGTATGAGTCCCATTACACCTTAAAAGTAGCAATTTTTAAGGTTTTTAGGCTTTGCTTCAAATGTCATCTTCAATTCTTTGGGTACTTCTCTATTTTTTTCAGCTTATTAGTCTGATTACATGCTTTCAAATTCCATTTTCTAGGTCATATATTTAATTTTTGCATATCATCTACATTTCCTTCTTTCCAAGCCTTTGCTTGGTGGTGAACCCCCTTATTGTACTTAATCACACCCTAGGACACCTTATTTCTGCTCTCTTTCCCTCATTTCATCCCTATATTGATATATTTAAGGTTTCATTGAATGAAACTTGAGTGAAATAGGCCCCTTCTCCCTATTTCCATCTCCCAAAAGGTGGAACCCTATTTCCTTTATTTCATTTTGGTGAACCTAGCCTTTAGAACACCTTCTTTCTTGATTTGGAGTGCATCATAGTCCTAGATCTATCTTGCATTAACTTTGCATTAGGACATGCATTAGTTAAATTGCATCTAGGTTAATTAAATCATGCATTAGTGAAAGTGCATATAGGTTGCATTTTTGTAACTTGCGTCATTTAATTTTACTTAAAATCTATAATTTTATATTGTCTAGACATCATTCAAACTGGAACACCTAACATTCACTCAAAATTTGTTTAAATTAGTGCAAAAACCCTAATATGGGACTCATACACCCCTCTGCATGATCTAGTCCCAATATATGTGGTTTTACTTGATTTCTATGTATTTTGTATGGACTATTTTTCAACATTTAAACACTTGAAAAAATCTAACTAGGACTCAAATGCCTCTCTAGCCGATTTGGTCCTGAATTAGGCCTTAAACTACATTTTACAACATCAAAAACCTTGTTTCTGTACTTCCTAGGGGTATGTGCAGGATCATTATGGAAAAAACAGGTCCTTAAGTGGCAAAAAATTCAGAAAAATCAAAGTTAGGCAACTTGACGTAAAAATTTGAATAAGTTATCTATATTATTTCAAAAATATGTAAGAATATAATTTTTAGCAAATTGAATGTAGTTTCTAAAGTACTAGGTTTTTTTTAAAAAAAATCTATTTGGTGAAAATTTGAAATTTCAATGCAGTAGTACTTAAATTTCAAGGAAAAAATAAGAAGTAGGTGTCTATCTGACCACCCTAACCACAATAAAATGATAATATTTTTTTATAAGATTTTATATATAAGTAGAGGACTCATGTCCCGATGTGATGAATAATTTTTTGTAATTTTTTCCAAGTAAATAAATAGTTATGATTTTTTTATTACAAAATTTATAAAATATAGAAATCCGTATATCTGACCACCTTAACTTGGTCAAAACTTCATTAAATTCATTTTTTTAATCTTATATTATGCGAAGAATAGAATGTGATGCATGTTTTGGATTCAAAAAATGTGTTACCATTTGAAATCTATAGATGCTTTTCAATCAACCTATCAATCAAAACTTTACTCGTAATTCAAATAGAAAATTAATAATAATTATTTATTAAATTCAAAGTAAAGCATAATTTATATTGGTGGAAAGCTAAGAATTTCCTTAAAAACCCTTTTCATTTCATCAATTTTGGGTAAAAAAAAAGTTGTCAGCCACATACCCTACACATACCCATCATATCATAACTTTTTGGCCCATGATGATCCTACACATACCCCTAGGCTTGCTAGTAACATATAGTATTTTTCTAGAAAGTTTCTGGAACTTCAATTTTTTGTATCAAGGTCAAATCATCTAGTTAGTGTAGTCATCCTTGTCAAAAACCATTCTAAAACCCATTTTAGTAGTGAAAATCTTCATATTTGTATGACATTTGTTTACATTTTTTAAGACTTGCATAAATTAGATAGATTACTCTTCCATGTTATCATTTTTCCTTTTAAGAGATGTGGTTTTGACATGGTTAACAATGGATTGCATGAGTACAACATCCCCTCTTATGAGTTAAATTTAGAGTACAAAAACAAGGTTATTAAGAAACATGTTATCCATCCTTTCACTATGTTTCTTAGTTATGAAAACATCTTAGAGCAAGAAAATCAAACCATAGACACAATCCCTAATATCACCTTGTCAATCACTCATTCAAACCCTACTATTTCTACCACTTTTGAGGATGGTATAATACAAGAAGATACAAACATGGATAATCATGAAAACCATAATTGTGCTTCTCCTAATAGCTCTCCTACTAGTGATGAAGATATATTGGTGAATGAAGATACAATCATTGAGAATCATTAAAGTATTGATTGTCACTCTCCTCCTCCCTCTTGGGAAGATATTATGACACAAGAAGATGAGATCATAGACACATTTCTAAACATCACCTTACCTAGTCTCCATTCATCCCTTCCTTGTGAGAATGTTTTAGTGAAAGAGGATGAAATAATAGATAATCATGACAATCAAATTTTCCCTTCTCCTAATATCCTTACTCGATTTGAAGAAGGTAGTTTGGTGTTAGAAGTTACACTTATTGAGAGTCATTATAATCTTGTTGCTCCCTTCCCTAATTATCCTACCATTTGGAAAGATCTATTTTGTAAGCATGAAAATAATAGTTGTCCTTCTCTTGATGCCTCCCCTACTTGTGATGAAGCTACTTTAAAAAATATAACCAAGGAATGTGATGAACCTCTTGTTTTCTTCTCTCCCAAAAGCTTTCCTACTAGGGTAGAATTTGTGGCACAAGATAATAATACCTTTGAAAAAAAGAATGAAATCATGGACAATTATGACAATCACATTTGTTCTTCCCCTATTATCTCTCCTAGTTGTGAAGAATATATTTTGATGTTATAAATTCCAACCAATGAAAGTCATGGGAATCATATTTTTATCTCTCCAACTAGAGAAAACATTATTTAAAATTAAGTAAATTCCATCATTGATAAACAAGACAATACAACCATTTAAAACTCCCTTACTTGTGATGAAGTCATTTTAGAAGCACCAATCATTGAATATAATGAGCACCTAGTTTTAACTTCTTAAAAATATCCTACTAGGGAGGATATCATGGTGGACAAAAATGAGAGCATTGACACATGTATTTAAAATAATAGTAATGTAAATTCCTTAGATGATGGTGAAATGATGACATTAGATTCCCCTTCATTAGCAAAACATCAAACCAAAACCATTGAGATTATGAATGAAAAAGTTTTTGTTAGATCCCCTTTGATTATTGGACCTCCTAAATACCCTATGGGGCACCCTAAAAATCCTCTAATTCTTTACCCATCCTCACAACAACCACAAATACAAAACAAACCCATCTTCATCTTTGAGCTAGACCTAAGAATAATGTTCCACAACAACCAAGTTATAATATTGTTTCTCATACATATAACACTAGAAAAAATCCCCAACCAAGAAAAACACTTTCAACATCCCTCCCATTTCCTAACCATATCTTGCTTGGTCCCCCTCATTTTCTTTTAAATAGTGGAAAGGAGTATGATCTTGTTGAACAACCTAAGAGCACTCCTACTAGGATATAATTATGGGACCTTATTTAAGCCTCCCCTCATTATTATAACAGGATTCAAAGTACTTTACAACAAGTTCTTACCCCTCATAATTTTTAATCAAGTGAAGTAGCAGCCCAAATTCAATCTATAACACCAAAAAAAGTATTCATTACTTTCCATCAAGATGAGCTAACCCCGCTAGAAGTGTGAAAATAAAACAAATATTTCATGATAATAGTTATAAACAATAATACTAGAATAAAAATAACCCTTGTTGATAAAGGCTCAGCCCTTAATGTTTGTAGTGTAAACCTTTTTGATAGGCTTGGTGTGGATAAATAAAAAATTCAACTTGCCTCTAATTATTATTGGGTTTGATAACATGGGAAAATGACCACTTGGTGTGATCACATTACCTATTACAGTTGGAATGGCTACATTACAATGTCCTATTGGCATTATGCCTCATGATCTTTCATACAATCTCATTTTAGGAAGACAATGGATTCATGAGATGTGTGTGGTAACTTCTACCCTTCATTGTAAAATGAAGTATGTCTATAACAACAAACTGTACACATTTGACACTGATCATGAGCCTTGCAATGTTTTAAAACTTGAAAAGGACAAGGAGAAATCTTTGAAAACATTGAAACCAACTACACAAGTAGAACTCATACAATAGAAAGACAAAAAAAAACATATTGAGGAAGTCACGAAGCCATTAGAAGATGATTGGGGTTCCTTAGATTTCACAACATTCATGGGAAATTACAAGATAATAAAAAAGACTCTAAATATAGAAGAGAAAAATTAGTAATGTCAACACAAAATTTGAAAGACCCTTCGAAAGCATCCACCTCAACCACTTTAGAAGAAGCAAATTAAACAAAAAAAATTGATGAATTTTATTATGAACAACCACCGACTTGAAAAGAAATGAAAAAGCTTTATGGAAAAGGTGATAAACGTGTGAAAGAACTTGGATATACTAGAAAAGGATCTAGAGCTAGAGAAAAATGTATCTATGTCCCTATACAACCTAACATGCAAGAAAATACTAGAGGCCTTGATTATTATCTCTTGAAAGAAACAAGAAATCCTTCACTTAATATGAAAACTATTCTAAAAAACTCTTCTAAGCCAACATTAACAATAGTACATTCTAAATTGATAAAAACTAGTGGCCTTGGTTATTTTCCTTCGAAAGAAATGAAAGAAATAGAGAAATATTCTCTTAACATAAATGTCATCACACAAAAAAATAACAATTGGAGTTCATTGGATTTTACACCCTCCCTTCAAGGAGAGAACAAAATATTGAAATATAAAGAGCCTTGTGTATGTATGACACCTTGTACTAAGAAAGAGATATCTTTGTCATAAATTAAAGCAACATATTTTATTGATCACTTGAGAGTATCTTGTTGAGACTCTTCCAAGATCATTTGATATCTCTCCCTCCAAGAACACAAAATAAATTTTACTACAATAATTCATTTTGTGTATATCATGTCTGAGTTCATGGTCAGTCTACTAATGAATGTAAGGCTTTGAGTGACAAAATTCAACATCTTAAGGATTTTGGTGCCCTTCCTTATGTTGAAACACCTAATTCCTCTAATTGATACTAATTTTCATGATTCTCATCAATCATCTCACCTCATCCTTGTCTTGCACTAAGTGGGGTCAAGGGCTTAGGAAGCCTTGTCCTCGTATGTCACTTGTCATTGTCTATTTTGGATAGTTGATCACCTTTCATGTACATATAAGAGAAAGCTTGGGAAGTGAGTGACATGCCTTAAGTTGGATCACATGTGACATACTTGGTTTTGGGGGAAATCCCTTATTCATAGTGTAGCTTCATTTGGAAACATATAACTTGGCATAGGTATTTATAAATAATCTCTCATGTCTTCTTCTACTTTAAAGCAATTTCTCACAACAATGGTGTTAGAAAGCTCTTTAAAGTTGTTAGAGTAATAAGTTATTATGCTTAATTAATTACATCACATTGATTAATTAATTAAGTCACTTATTCCTCTTTATTACTTAAGCTAAACTTAGGCACATTTATTAATTAATTATTAATTATTAAGTGTGCACACTAGGGTTTCATTTAGGGTTTTTTAGGGTTTCTTGATCTCCTTCATAAGGATTGATCACATTGTAATAATTGATTCTCTTAATGCATTTTTACTGAGAGGTTTTACAGAGAACACTTTTTAGGTTCTTCTTCATATCTTTTGCATGTGCAGGTATCCATCTTGCATGCAGGTGATCTTGGATTCTAACATGGTATCAGAGCTCCAGACCTGCAGCTGCTTGTTCGTGATCTGAAGATATGGCCTCTTTGTGAGTTTCGGGTGCAAGGGTTTCCACAGGCATCTTTTCTGCAAGATCTGAGGTTAGCCTATTTTTTGGCTCACAATGGGCTCAAACGGACGCCGCCATCGCTCGCAGTGGCCCAAAACCCTAGAAACGCCTGTCAAATCGTCGATTTTGGAGCAGTTGGTCCGGGAGGCAAAAAATTTTTGTCTGAGGGGCTGTACGGCTTCCCAGCACGCGGATCGAGGCTCGAAAAATTTTAAAAAAGGGCAAAAAGCGTGTTTCTTGGGTTCTGTGCCGGCGCTCACAGTTCAGAAGAATCCCGCCGGGCGGCCACCGGGCGGCCACCAAATCGCCGCCAACCAGCGCATCCGCCTATCCGCCGCCTTCCTCCACCCCGGTCAGCTCTCTGCAGCTCGGCCGGTCCTATGGCGACCGGAGCTACGCTAAAATCGCCACAGCACTGTTTCCGGCAAATTAATCAGCATATTCCGGCTCTAAGGGAATATTCCGCAGGATTTTACAGCGGCCGAATTTTTTCCGCGGGCGAGGCAATTTTATGTGACGGCCAGACGACCGTCAAATTTATGCTCACATTTTGATGACGTCAGCATGACGTCAGGATGACGTCATCCGTACGGCACCCCTCTTTGCCCCCTCCTAACCCTAGTTTGCCCTAAAGAAGCAGTTTTTTTCTTTTGGCCATAACTTGGGCATACGGTATCGAAATCGGGCAAACGAGATATCGCCGGAAAGCTGATTCCGAGCTCTTTCATGTAGTGCAGTTTATTTTACAGTATTTTTCTGTTTTACTGCATTTATTACTGTTTGAAGTCAGATGTAGTTTTTATGCTTCCAAGCTCATAACTTTTTGCCACGATCTCCGTTTTTCACCTCGTTTGAAGCGTCGGAAAGGTATTGAGGAGCTCTAGGTTGCTGTCCATGCAATTTTTCTGTATATGTCCCAGGTTTATCAATTAGTCCAGATTTGGCCCAATGGGTTATTTGGCGATTACTTGGATGTTTTGGCAGTTGAGAGAGTGCATTTTGCATCTTTGCACTTCATTTTTCAGTAATACATCATTTAATAATCACTTGCTGCATCATAGATTCCAGAGTTGTTCCAGTTTGGAGTTTTCGAGTGTTCCGTGGCATCGGGGTTTCTGTTGCTTTAATCATGATTCCTTGAGTCAATCAGTGACTCTCATCCGGTTTCAGTAGTATACAGAAGAATATTTCCTTGCTTGCCTATATCAAGTTCCAGTGTTACTCTACAGAGTTCTTCCAGTGCTTCTTTGCAGCATGTAATCTCATTGTAAGGGGGGTTTTGTCCCACTGGGTTTTTCCTTCTCTTACTCATTATTACATTTGTAAATGGGTACCTGATCAGGCCTCGTTGCCGGGACCCATCTTTGCTTTCATGCATCCTATTCTAGTGTTTTAGCTTCTTCCTAAGTTCATCTTAAGGGGGGGTGTTAGAGTAATAAGTTATTATGCTTAATTAATTACATCACATTGATTAATTAATTAAGTCACTTATTCCTCTTTATTACTTAAGCTAAACTTAGGCACATTTAATTAATTAATTATTAATTATTAAGTGTGCACACTAGGGTTTCATTTAGGGTTTCCCTTTTAGGGTTTCTTGATCTCCTTCATAAGGATTGATCACATTGTAATAATTGATTCTCTTAATGCATTTTTACAGAGAGGTTTTCTCGAACAACTTTTTCGGTTCTTCTTCATATCTTTTGCATGTGATGTATCCATCTTGCATGCAGGTGATCTTGGATTCTAACAAAAGTGGGGGCATACATCAACACTCATGTTTCACTGTGTGATTTTTCTTTATTCTTGTAATGTGTCCTTTTCTTGGTGGTATAATTGGGGTTGATTTCCTTCAAGAGCATGATATTTCTTTTACTTTTCCTCTCTTGGAGATATTAGGCATTGTCTTCCCTAAGAAGATACCTTACCTGAACTAAAAAAATACTTTTGAACGTACCTTACACTACTTTTACATTTATAGTATGGGTCATATGGCCACCTTGCATAACACCCTTTTATTTCCTTTGGAGCCATCCTACTTGTTCATGGGTGTCAAGCATACAATTTTTTTATTGCCTCATGGATCTTGTTGTTCACATTGTGTGGAACCTTTTCAAAGTTATCAGGAGGTATAGATTTAGGATGGTAAGTGTATGATGAGAAGACTAAATGTTAGCATGAATTTCTCATTATATGGTGAGAAGCCAACATAGAGGCTTGAATTTCTCACTATGCCACCCTTTAGATACTCACCCAGCGGATAGCCTAAAGTTTAGTTGCCTAAGAGTGAGCATGCATTTTTGGAAAAATAGCTTAGATTTGATCCACAACATGCAGTGCAAATGGTCAAGGCTTGATCCACCTCTTTTTATTTTTTCTTGTTTTATTTTCTCTCTTTTAGTGATTGACATTGTATGTTTTTCTATCTTGATGCTGCATACCATAAATCTTGTAAATGTCCATTTGTGCTTATGTTGGTTTGACGTAGGCTCTTGGATCCTGAGGGCTTGACAACCCCATTGATATTTGTCATCCTAGACCATCCACATTGGTACACTTGGACCCCTCTTGAATGTTTTATTTAGTGTGAGTTTGAAGCAATTTCCTCCTCTCACTAAAGTAGGGGCTAAATGTAGTGTAGGAAAAAGTATCCCTTTTTCACACTTAATTTGGGAATGAATAATTAATTATAAAATGGACCTAATTGTTCCTTAGTTAGGATGTTCTAAACTATATCTTAACACTTTTAAACTAATATAGGGTTTTATTAATTAATCGGGCTTATTTATGCCTTAATTGGTCTTATTTTGCACCCACAAGTCTTATAAATTGCATCTTTATCTAGATAATCTCAACACTTATCAAATGACCAATCATAATTCAATGTTTTGGGTCATATGTTATAGATCTAGTGATCTAGGAATCATACTCCACCTTGGGTGTATGAGTCCCACCTAGGTCTTGGGACCTAATTTTGAATTTCACATTAAAAATGACACTTCTTGGAGTTTGTGTCTCATGTTTAAGCCACTAGGACTCATACACCACAAATGGCATATGAGTCCTGCTTTAACCAAGAACTATTTTCAATTCAATTCTTGGTGAGATTTTAGTTGCCTAAATCTGATGTTGTCTTGTAATGCTGACTTTTAAGGAAATTTGGCATAAACAAGTATAAATACAAGGTTATTTCACATAGTTTCATCCTAAACAATCCTATAATTTCATAAGGAATCAAGAGAACTTTCAAAAGAGTTCAAAAGAGCATTCAAGAACATTAAAGAGAATTTCAAGAGAATTCAAAGGCATATTTGAAGAAGATTCTTGCATAAATTCAAGATGCATCATCATGTCAAAGGCATCAAGCATCAAGCATGTTGTTGAGATAGTGTTGTGATGTAGCATTCAAGATCCAAGTTAAGCATTGTTCCACATCTAATTCAAGATCAAGATCTACATTATTCATTGCCACTTCACGTTAGATTGTAGATTTACTTTTCAAGACATCATTAAAGGTATCATTGTTCACATTTCATGTTTCATGTTCATGTTCATGTTTCATTGTTTCATCATAAGGTTTAATTATCAAAATGGGGTTTGATCAAGGAAAACCCCTATTTCCTAATAATAAAAAAAACTTTTTTCTCTTTGTGTGATTGTAGGTTTATAGGTTGAAGAAAATTATATTTGAGGCCCTCAAAACTACCAAAATAAGAAATTCGTAAAAAATTTTAAAGTTGTCATGAAAAGTTGTCAAGGCTCACAAAAACTCGGATCTAGAGCAAGATATCCAACCTATTTTCCTAAAACTTATGGGAAAGTGCTTATTTAATCTATCTTTAGAGGCTCACAAGTTTCACTTCAAAATTCTACTCCTGGGACGCTTTGCGACAAAACAAGATACATTGCAATAGTCTAGGCGTATGAGTCCCAGTACACCATTTTTACCAACCTTTAGCAAATCAATATCAATCACCAAGAGGTTGTATACCATGTCCAGAAACCGTATACTAGCAGTAAATTGCCTAGACTGGCATATCAGCCCCAATACACCTTACAAGCAGTAATTTTTGGGGTTTCTAGGCTTTTCTTTGTCATCTTCATTTCTTCAAGTACTTCTTTGTTTTATTCATCTTATCAATCTAATTACATGCATTCAAATTCCATTTTCTAGGTCATATACTTAATTTTTGCATATCTTTTACATTTCCTTCTTTCCAATCCTTTGCTTGGTGGTGAACCCACTTATTGTCCTTAATCACGCCCTAGGACACCTTATTGCACATCTATTTCCCTCATTTCATCCCTAGATTGATATTTCTAAGGTTTCATTGAATGAAACTTGACTGAAATAGGCCCTTTCTCCCTAGTTCCATCTCCCAAAAGGTGGAACCCTATTTCCTTTATTTCAATTATTAAAGGAAAAGAGTAAATGATGGAGGTGCAAAGTAACTACAATAATTTTTTGAGACATTTTTTTTATGGTGGATAATGCTACTACTATGTTTTCTCACACTACCTACACTCATATTCTTGTAGAAGTAGACTTGTATTCACCTCTCCCAATGAATGTTGTTCTATAGGTTAGGGATATCTCATGGAGATAATTTTTTATTATGAAGGTATCTCATTTCAATATTGAAGGTGCTTTACTACTCATTACTTGGAATCAGATTTCCCCACTTGAAGGTTTTGCATTCCTTCTCTTGGAAGAAGAATAGTAATCAATAATTTATCATAGTGATGGGTTATAAGGTTGTCACTGATTTAGAGGATTATGATCCTCTTGTTGCTATTGAGGAGTTGGTTCCTTATCCTCATGTACCATAGACTATTTATAACCCTTCACAGGTTCCTAGGGGTTTATGATTGATTGTCCTATGAGTTGCCCAATTTATCCTCAATGGTCCTGCTCTCCAATTTGGCTCCCCTTTGATGGATTGTCTCCTTCTTGTACTAATGGAATAACCTCCTCCTGCTCTCCTTTTTCTAGTGGTGAGAATAATGGTTTTCCTTTTAATACCATTGAATAAAGTAAGAAACATACTCCAAAATATATATCAAATTCTCACATTTGAATTAGGGGTATACATTTATCTAGGTCTAGTTATGACATTATCTCTTTGTGTTTTTTTTGGTTGTTGGTCACAAGTTCAACATTGTAAAAGAACTTTCAACATTATTTTTCCTTTTCCTTTTGTTGTTAGTTTTACGCAGACTTGCTATAATTATGCTTGTGGGCCAACTAAATTTAGTTAATATCTTTATAAAGGGTTGAGATCCTATATAAAACAAAAATTTATTTTGTAAGGGACTAGGACCCTTTTCCAAACTTATCTAATCACAAGAAATTTTTAGATAGATGTATTTGAGATGTCTATACTAATTATAATAAGTATATAAAAAATTGTGACTGATAATGGTATTTAGCTTTAAAATTTGTAATATAAGAATGATGTAAGAGATACATTTAATAAATTTATAAAAAAAAAATTCTCAATATGATATTGACTATTTTAGAATATAGAAAATTATAAGAAATTTTCTAGATCAAACCTAAGCCTTACAAATTTTACCCCAACTATCATAAACTTGATCTACCATGTGAAATTATTATAAGACATGTTTTTGGGTGAATTTGGCTCATGACATCACTATATGTCAATTGTGTTAATACTCATTCCTCAAAGATATGATCATAATCCCTAGACCTACTATTTATTAGAATGAAATAGATCCATGGGCACAAACTACAAGACCTACGTCACTTTTGCACTTATGAATTTGAAACTTGAACTTAAAAAAAAATAAAATTAAATATTGTTGACCACTTTATTGGTTGTTGTGAGCTAATCTAGCATGTATTCATGTGTCTATTTTGTTGGAATGTGTTGAGATGATGTTGATTGCTTGTTGTCATTAATGGTTGTCATTGATGTCAGCATATCTTGGTTGTTTGACTAAATTTTTCGTTTGGTCTCTTGGTCATCCAAATTGGCTTGGTTCTAGATGTCATAATGTAAAGATCTATTTCTGGTTGTATCTGCTTTGGTCCCATTCCTATTGCAACACAATAAGATACATTATTTTGGGTCTGGACCAACAGTTGGTTAATGAGCTCTGGTACATGATTTGCATTGTAACGTGTATATTCTACTCTTTGGTTTTGGATATCATGTATTGTGTTGATTTGAGTGAGGATGTTATGTTTGGTCCACGTTTCATTCCTGTCCACTATGGGAATGTTTTATTGGTGACGTATTTCAAACTGTGCTTGGCCAACTTAGGAATTATGAAATTTTGTTTGGTCGACTTGAGAGATTATGAAAACTTGGAATGGTATAGGTATACGATGTTTTTGTTTGATGCAAGCAAGTGTGATGAATGCAACTATGAATATCTAGACATTGGGAAGTGTGCAAAAGTATTTGATCATAGGTAGCAGACAATGGTATTCTATCTGGTGTTGTTGGTCATAGTTAATTTAAAGATGGATTCCCTTTCATCATTCTTATGTTGGTAGTGATCCATTTTCTGTAAGTAGTGAACCTTTCTCATTTGACAATGAGCCTTTTTGTATCATTGGTTGTAATAGCTGGGTAGTGAGCCCAACTGACAGTGATCCACCCTTCAGTGAGGAACTTGGTAGTGAGCCCTTGTAAAAATCACCTTAACTGGTGCTTTATAATTCAGAATTAGCATTCTCTGTGGTTTTTCCCTTCTTGGGTTTCCACATAAATTCTAGTGTTCATTGTGCTTAGTGTTGTTATGTGCATTCATGTTCATATTTGTTTGATTAATTTTGATTGATATAAGTCTAATTTAGATAAATTAAAGAAAAGAAAATTGTTTGATGATAATTGATTCACCCCCGCTCTTAGTTATCTAGACTATTCAACAATTGGTTTCAGAGCCCGGTCCCTTGGAGATAGAGCTTAACCGCTTAAGGGAGAACTTGGTAGTTTGAAAAAATGGTAGAAGCTTATCACTTTAGGAAGAATTGAAAATAATGTTAGATGATATGGAAAGTACCAAACCTAAAAACAAAAAATTGAAAGAAAATCTCAATGAGGAAAATGCTTATATTGCAAAGCTAATGGAGAAAATATAGAAGTTCAAAGCAAGACACAAAGAGGTTAACCATGAATTAAAGGATTCAAAAGAAAGTATTGTGAATTTAAAGTAGCAACTAGATAAATGCAAGAAGACTGAAGAAATCTCAAAGGTACTGTGAAATAGAAATCAAAATAAAATGAGAGGTTAGATCAAGAATTAAGAAGGCTGAAAAATGAAGCAAGAGTATGTGAAAGTAGGATGATTTTGGATCAAATTTTGTCCCTATAGAAATGTCACAAAGATAAGGAAGGACTTGGCTTCTCTAATGAAAACTTAAATCTGGATACTAAAGGTGATGACAAAGCAGTTGAAGTTGAAGCAAGATCAGTTGTAACAAGCAAGGTTTGAAACTCTAGAACACCTAAAAGACCTCTGGTCAGACAACCAAATGCTCAAAGCTACTTATCATTCAATGGTAACTATTTTCTATGCAAAAAGTTTGGACATAAGGCTCTAGAATGTAGAAGCAATATGGAACCGACTACTCCATGCTTTAAGTATTACAAGTTTGGACATAAGGCTCTAGAATGTAGAAGCAATATGGAACCGACTACTCCATGCTTTAAGTATTACAAGTTTGGACATAAGGCTCTAGAATGTAGAAGCAATATGGAACCGACTACTCCATTCTTTAAGTATTACAAGTTTGGTCATAAGCAACTCATTACAGAAGTGAATTATCTAATCTACCAAGAAGGAATGGAATGAACAATCTCTTTCATGGTTATTTCTATTTATGCTATGGTTATGGTCACAAAGCTAATCAATGTAGACCTAGAGTTCACTCAGCTAAGTCAGAACAAAGGTGTTATAAGTGCAGTCAACCAAAAAATTATGCTAACACATGTAGATATGTTGCTCTAGAAAATCCTGTGAACAAAAAGAAGGTTGCATAATCAAATGAATTAGAGAAGAAGATAGTCATAGTTTGGACGAAGAAGGAAACAAGTGTGGAGAACACTTCTGTGGTACCTGATCCTAGTACATTCCCTATCGGTATCTGATCCAATCTACCTTGGCTTAAGGGGAGTTTTGCATTGAAAATCCTCTCGGTTCCCCCTCTCCAAACCAATGATTAATATGATATTTAACATGATTAAGTTTGAACCAGTCGATGATAAATGATGAAGCTTAATCAAGCTAATTGTAGAGTGAAGTACAATTGCTGGCATCATCAAGTGTGCATTTTTGGTGGTAAATCATTATGAGTAATTAAGAATAAAAGGTGGCAGTTTTCAAAGTCATTTCTCACAGTTTGCAAAGGAGAAGAAGAAGAAGTTTCGTTGAGCGATAGAGAGTTTGATGAACATAAGCGGACAATGGAATTTGTTGAGAGAGGATTGAGTAGAAGTATTCTGCTAAGGTTAAAGGGAGTTGAGTTGGATGAATTTCATCATTGAAGATGAAGGAAATGGAACTAGGGTTGAAGAAGGATGAATTCTGAAGCATAAATACTCTGGGTATCAATCTAAAGGAAGAATTTACCTAGTTTACAGAAAAAGAATCTATCTTTTTCCTGTTGAGTCAATTCAAGGATGGCAACATTGTTTTGGACAAACCCTATCTGATCACGAAGGAAGACATTGAAGCTATTACTATTTTGTGCAATGTTGGTGACCTCCCCAAGAAGAAAATGGTAAAATACAGAGACATGGAGGACCTTACTAGTATTGACAAAGGCCCCCAGGCTCTACTGATAAATACCATTATTGATATTGCAATAAGGTATGTTGCTTATGACATCTCTTATAAAACTTATTTTAGAAATCGTGAAGGTTCTACTTCAGCTATTGTTGTATATCTTGTACACATGATGGTGAAGGAAAATAAGCAGTTTGATTTGTGTAGCCTAATAATGGAAAACCTAATTGAGAATGTTAGAATGTCTTTGGTTGAGATTTATCCCTTTTGATTTGGACCTCTACTCATATGTTTGGTATTTTACTTTCTAAGTTCACTACCGACAAAGGAGAATGCTAAATGGAAGTCTGGAATCCCTGTTAGAAAGAAAGTTTACAAGTATTTGGAATGTATGGAAAATATGAAGCAAGTGCATGCAAAGTCTATTTCTCATCCTTGCAGATGAATCTATGCTTCGATGTGATAGTGTACAGTCAATTTGAGGAGGATTCCTCCTCCAGTAAGAAGAAATTGGAAGTTGTTATTAGTGGTGCCCCTCTGAAATCTAAAAAGAGGAAAGTTAACTCATAATATTTCATCTCTATCTCAGAAGAAAAGGAGAACGAAGAAGATTCTCTTCCTGGATCTAATTCTGTCAATCTAGATGATATTCGGTTAGTGTTAGATGAAGGTGATATGAAGGATTTTGGTGAAATGTGGTGTGTTAGCTCTCCGATCAAAAGGCTTAAAATTGATGATGCTTTGGTTGATTATCTGCTCAAAAAGGTTATTACTATTTTAGATGTTTATGACTTGTTACAAGATAATCTAGTAGAAGTTGTTGGAAGGACCTAAAGGACATAAGTTCAAAGCTATGCTTGAGAGAAGACATGTGAAAGATAAACAAAAGTTATCAAAACACATTGGTGAGGAAAAAGAATGCATTAAGGAGATGTTTGACATCTATTGGTATTGTCTCCAGTGACCTGATATTGTTGATAATTTTAGAAGGAAAATTGAAGCTATTGATTTTGAGATGAATAATACTGGAAAGAGTTTTTATTTCTTCAAAGACCAAGATGGAAAATAGAGAATAAAAGTTGGTGAGTTGCAAGTGGAATTATTGGTTGTTCAGAGATAGAGGGAAGACTTGTTTATAACTTCTTGGTTAGTCAAGGAAATTGTTGAGGTCTAGTTGGATCATCTCTCAGGGATACTTTCTAGAGGCTTTATACAAATTGAAGCAAGAACCTAGAGCCTGGTATGGAAGATTAGACATGTACCTGATTGGACAAGGATTTCAAAAGGGATTTGCTGACAATAATTCATACTACAGAACTCACTCAAATCACATCCTGATTGTTGTGGTTTATGTTGATGACATAATTTTTTAAGGTAATAATGATATGTGCAGAAAATTTATAGATGAAATGTAGAAGGAATTCGAAATGTCCATGATAGGTGGGCTAAATTTCTTCCTTGAATTACAAGTAAATCAGAAAAAACAAAGGAAATTTCCTTTCTTAGTCCAAGTATACAAAATAACTATTGAAGAAGTTTGGATTGGAGAGTTCTAAACTAGTTTGTACACCTATTGTTACAAGATGCAAGTTGACAACATAAGACACGAATCACCTAAAGTTGATGCAAGCATGTATAGATCAATGATTGGAGGATTGTTATATTTGACTACCACTAGACCAGACATTATGTATGCAGTTTGTTTAGCAGCTATATTTCAATAAGAACCAAAGGAATCACATGTTGCAGTAAAAAGGATCTTCAAATATTTGAAGGGTACAAATGATTTTTGGTTGTGGTATCCAAAGGACTTATATTTCACTTTGACAGCCTATACTGATGTTGATTAGGCTGAATGTGTTGATAACATGTGGAATACAAGTGGTGGAGCTTATTTCCTTGACTCTTGATTGGTTGTTTGGTCAAGTAAGAAACAATATTTTGTATCTTTATCTATTGCTGAAGATGAAGACATTACAACATCCCCATGTTGCACTCAGATAATATGGAAGAAACAAACGCTGAAGGATTTTGGCATATCATTTCATGAACTGATCTCAATTATGTGTGATAATACCAACACAATAAACATTTCCAAGAATCTAGTACAACACTCTAGAACAAAGCATATATCAATAAGATATCATTTCTTGAGAGAGAAGGTGTTGGAAAATAAAGTAAAACTTGAATATGTACCTACAAAAGAGTAGATTGCAGATATTTTCACAAAATAGTTGAGCAAAGATACTTTTGAGTATCTCTAACAAAAGTTAGTCGTTCTGCCCCTCCTAGTCCACAATAACATGCATCAGGGTGTGCATTGGTCGAAGGTATCATATGCTCATTTTCATCTGGATCAATGCTTGGTGGCTTCTTCATAGGGGGAGCAAAGTAAGTTTTTCAAGGGGAGTTGTGCCCTCTGTCTTTGATGTCAAAGGGGGAGAAGAAAATAAGATAAGATTGTCCTTGATGCTAACATTGAGTTGGTTGGTTTGTTATTGATGAATGTTGCCATCAATGACAAAGGGGGAGATTATTGGAATGTGTTGAGATGATGTTGATTGCTTGTTGTCATTAATGGTTGTCATTGATGTCAACATATTTTGGTTGTTTGACCAAAGTTCTATTTTGGTGCCTTGGTGATCTGAATTAGCCTAGTTTCAGATGTCATGTTGTAAAGATCTTTTTCTAGTTGTATCTACTTTGGTTGCATTTCTCTTGCAACACAATTAGATACATTCTTTTGGGTTTGGACTGATCTGGAAGTTACTTAACGAGCTCCGAAACATGGTCTGCATTGTGATGTGTATATCCTACTCTTTGGTTTTGGATATCATATAACATGTTGATTTGAGCGAGGAGGCTATATTTGGTCCATGTTTCATTCCTCTCCACCGTGGTAATGTTTTTGTGGTGACCTATTTCAATTTGTGCTTGGTCGAATTAGGAATTATGAAATTGTGTTTGGTCGACTTGAAAGATTATGAACACTTGGAATGGTATAAGTATAAGATTTTTTATTCAATGCAAGCAAGTGTGATGAACACGAATCTGAATATCTAGACATTGGGAAGTGTGCAAAAGTATTTGAATAGAGGCAACAGATAATGATATTCTATCTGTTGTTGTTGATGATAGTTCGTTCAGCAGTGGATTCCCTTTCATTGTTCTTTTGTAGGCAGTGAGTTGTTCTCTGTAGGTAGTGAGCCTTTCTCTTTTTGGCAGTGATCCTTTTTGTATCTTTGGTTGTAATAGCTGAGCAGTGAGCCTAACTGGTAGTGAACCACCCTATAGTGAGCAACTTGGCAATGAGTCCTTGTAAAAATCACCTTAATTGATGTCACCTTAACTGGTGCTTTATAATTGAGAATTAGCATTCTCTGTGGTTTTTCCCTTATTGGGTTTCCACATAAATTTTGGTGTTCATTGTGCTTAGTGTTGTTGTGTGCATTTATATTCATATTTGTTTGATTAATTTTGATTGATATAACTCTGCTCCAGATAAATTAAAGAAAAGAAAATTGTTTGAGGATAATTGATTCACCCCCCTTTTAGTTATTCAGATTATTCAACATGGTTTTATTTTAAGGATATTCACTTATTCATTTGAAATCATGTTAGAAATCACCAACGTATTAAGTAAGAACTTGTCGTATAGAGGATTTATGATATTATCATACAAAAAGTATTAGACCATTTACATTGGATCTCCTCATCCTAGGTACATTGCACACTTTGCTTGATATCTTCCACCCATCACTCAAAATATTCAAATCAGCCTATTAGGGGTTTGAATAAGGACAAAATGACCCTTGTGACCCAACAAACTGATGTTTCTAAACACCTTTTGTCCTTAACCACATTCAAACAGCAAAATCAAGGTGAGTGAATTCCAATAGACCATATTCCACTAGACTAGATCCAAAGTTTTATATTAGGTTTGCACTGAGATTCAAATCTTCGCTTGTATAAATAAATTTTCAACTCACAAATATAATAAAAAAGTGAAAATGATCATTTTGTAGAGTTTAAAACTTTTGTCTAAAATAATTCTAAATTTCTAAAATATTAACAAAGCAACATTTGACATTTATAACAATACTTTTTAATTATTAAATTTCAAAATAAATATCTATTCCATACTTAAATTTAATAATTTAACTAAAATAAAATTAATTACAACTAAAAGTATTTTTACCTTACAAAAATCTAACAAATAGAGAAAAAGAGGCCGCAGACAAGTACAACTAAGATCAAAATGTAAACAGGAATAACAGATAACCTAAAGACAGCAAGCTGCTTCTTACCCCTATCCATGTTCTAGGTATATCTCAACGTTGATGTAAAATACTATATTGAATATAATGTAACATATGTTAATACAATACAATATGCTACCATAAAAAAATATTCAAGATCATTAAAAATTGATTGTTTTCAAAACAAATCTACTCGCCATTCACACTCACTATTTATATGGATGGAAGATGCATGCCATAAGTCAGATATTTCATTTAAATAGTGAGTGTGAATGGCGAGTCGATATTTCTAACATTTATGATTACCATAAATTTTTGTGTGGTACACTGAAGGAATAGTTCAATAATTAGTGAATCAATAAAAAATATATATTTCATTCAAATTTGTCTTTGATTTCTAGAACCGACGATATTTATGAAAAGTGTATAAAAAAGTCATGAACATTAAAGATGATATTTCAGATGGGTTGTTCAGATGTCACGACGACGCCATTCCAATCCTTACAGGTTGGATTGATAATTTGAAATTGAAGAGTACAGACTGTTCCCATTATAGTATTTAATATTATGGTTTTACTACCAAAATGTATTAAATTGTAACCAGTCTAAGATCAAGACACACTAGCAAATACGAAAATGAATGGCTGGAAAATAAACGGTAACCATCAATGAGAAAGTTCCAAAATTTATGAGCTCTACGGTTTAGTTCAACGCATCATATTCTAAAATTTAATGTCATGGGTACATCCCACAACCACCACACAAGAAGCGCCATTGCAATCTTGCCCGAATTTTAAGGCTTATAACTCGTATTGAGAATAGTTCTTTTACTTATAATAGTTTGGTCACCATTGTTATTCATTCAGAGTGAGAATTTTTTGAAGAATGGCTGCTGAGAGAGTTAGCAAGAGGGTAAAGGAATGGAGTGAAGATGAGCAGAAAGTGGTACAGCTCATGCCTGGACATTTTAATGAGCAGAGAAATCCAATAACTCTTAATCTGCTGGGAAGCAGCACAATAATTTCACCATCTTCTTCATCTTCATGTGGGTTAGAATCAATTGAATTAGATTCAATAGAAGGTGATATGCTGGATTTGGGTCAAGGCCAATGCCTGCCTTCTGGGTTGGAGAAGTGTTTAGACTTAAAGGTCAACTATTGCCCAAATGCTTTTAATCTTTAGGTTATAATATGTCCATGTCCTTCATAGTGGTTTTAACTTTTTCCACACATACTAGTTTACTGATTATCTGTACAAATCTCTAAATGTTTTGTTTGATTACCATTGTGCAGTCTGGAGCAGTGTATTACCTGAATTCAGAAGGAGGAACTGGCCTAAGCTCTATGACCTTTCCAAGGAAGGAAATCTCTGGATTCAACTCCACTGAAAAAGAAGATAAAAGACTGGACCTTAAACTGAATTCATCCACCTCAAATGCCCTCAAATCTACCAGGAAAACCAGTACAAGCTATGTCAGTGATTGTAGGAGTGATAATAGTGCATCAGAAGTTGAGTCTGCCATGAGGCTTGTTGGGTGTCTGAGATGTTTAACGTATTACATGGTATGCAGAAGAGATGGCAGGTGTCCAAGGTGTAAAGGTTCCTTCCTGCTAGACTTTCTTGATGGAGTTTTGTCTTCTCCGTAAAGTAATGGAGTAGTGAATTCTATTTAGGTTTCGGTAGATTTATTGAATACTATAACGAGTTGTTAGGTAGACATTGTTTAATTTCAGAGCGTGGCGTGAATTTTTTTTAGCCCTTCTATTTTCTGATACACTTTTTAGATTTACATTGAATAAAATTTCAGTTTTAATGTTTAAATATATGGTTTAATTTTACATGGTATTAAGTTTTGAACATTTCTGTCTTTTGTAATGGGTTTGAAATTCATATTTAATAAATTATTTATTTTATTATTTGAATATATGGTTTGATTTCAAAATATGATATCAATTTTTTGAGCTCTTCTATCTTTTGAAATGGATTTGAGATTTATATTGAATATATAGACATTAAAATTGTGTATACATCTTACATTAATATTTAACGCTCTTACCATCTCTTAATACATTAAAATAATTAATACT
This sequence comes from Sequoia sempervirens, assembly GCA_007258455.2. Classification (NCBI taxonomy): domain Eukaryota; kingdom Viridiplantae; phylum Streptophyta; class Pinopsida; order Cupressales; family Cupressaceae; genus Sequoia; species Sequoia sempervirens. The sequence continues at coordinate 9,877 of VDFB02391840.1, read as the reverse complement.
ATCTTAAGTCATTATTTTATCATAATTAAATTCATTAAATTTAATATAGTATTTATGGTTTAATTAACTTAAGTTAAATTCAAGTCTAAATTATCCACAACTAAATTGGTTTAAATCATAAATTGCACCTCTTGAGTTAACTTTCAAATCAAAATAGTTAACTAAATAATCAAGTTAGTTAACTCACAATTGATAAGCAAACCAATTTGTCTAACTCAAGATCACAAATTAATTAAAAGATCAATATTTAGCAACTCATCAATCAAATCAGTTGATTTTATAGTCATCTCTATCTATTTTTCAAATTAATATCCATGGATAAAAATCGTGATCCAAGATTAGATATCTACCATTTAATTACCTTTCAAAATTTCTATAAATTGTAGCTTAATCCTTCATTTATACCATCATGAATCAAACAAGAAGATGCTACAACATTGAGAAACAGACATCCCAAATCATTTCAACATGTCCAGTCTTTCAACAATGATGATTTACACAAGTTTTGTATTTTTAATTTCATTTATTTTATTTTCATACAAAATTTTAATGATCCTAAATTGGAAGGTGAGAGAGTTGATTTTATTTGGAGTTTGAATTTTTTTTTTTTTATTTTTTTTATTGTTTAGATTAGGGTGTGTTTGGGTAATTGGTTGTGTATGACTTGAACTCATTTTTCTTGTGACTTATACCTCATCACCAAACACTTATATTTTATTTTTGCTAGGTCCACTAGTATTTATATGTAATCACTATAGCTAGTGGAAGACCATGTATTAGTAGAATTTTAAAATTCAAGGAGGATTTATTATTTACTAGTTAAGAAAAGATATGTTTTAATCACTACATAAATGAGGGGTTTCATCTCACTGATTTCAAATCCTTAGCAAACCCCCTTCCAACATGTAATTAGGCATCACATACCATGCGGTATATAGAGGCCGCCCTTAGATTGTTTGTTTACCCTAGTTAAGCATCCTTTTTTGTTGTTATTCCTTATGGTACATTGATTTACATACTACATTGAGAAATTACTCATAACATACCCTAATTAAGTCAACTTTAGTTCATGAGATAATTAAATACAAGGCATTAACTATTCAAACATGCATTGTGTTGGTAAGAAACCAATTGATTGTAGGCCCAATAAATTGGTCCAATAATACCCACCTTTGGACAAATGGTATATTTATGAGCCTACAAGGAGTGATACACCTACCTATCTATCTCAGGCTTGGTAATGTTCAATGCATGTCTTTTCACATTTATATCTACCATCCATACTTCAAACGAATCCCAAGGAGAAGCTTATGCATCTTAATCCTTAGGATTTTTCTTATTGTCCCTTTCTTTGTATGAGTCACAAGCTATTTAATATCCATAAATTTGATCCAAAGTCAAAAATAATAATCACAAATTTTGTCTATAACAAAATTTATAAGTATACCCCATCCTCATCCATAGTATCTACTTTTCTCTAACACAAATCAAGGTCTTAACTAGAAAATAACATCTTCCAGCCTAACCTTAGATCTCCCAACCCACTATCAAATAACCCTAGTTTTACTCCACCACAGTTAGTTTTGCTTGATTCAACTTCAACCATAAGTCAACCTAGTCTTGGTTCTACTTAGCCATAGTCCATCCAACCCATAGTTAACAAAAACTAGGTTTACTCTAACCTAGTTATTTTAACTTAAATCAACTTCAACTATTTTCCAACAAAGCCTTAGCTCAAAATAAACATATTCTATCGAACCCATAGTCAAAAAACCCTAGTTTTATTCCACACTAGTTAGTGTAAATCAAGTTAACCTAAACCATTGGTCAATCCAACTTTAGTTAAACTTAACCATAGTCTATCCAACTCATAGTCAACCTTCCCTAGGTTTACTCAAACCTCTTTAATTCAACTAAAGTAAAATTAAACCAGAGTTCAACCTACCCTAAGTTCAACTTATCATAGTTCATTCAACCCATAGTCATCCAACCCTAGGCTTACTCCACCCTAGTTAGTCTAACTCAAATCAACTTAAACCATGGTAAATATATCCATAATTAAACTTAACTATAAACTATCCAACCCAAGTTAACTCAAGCCAAGTTAACTCAACCATAGGTTAACTCAACTCTAGGTACACTAAGCCATAGGTTCACTTAACAATGTACTAACTTAATTGTAAGTTAAATAAACCTAAGTTTAACTCAACCATTGCTTACATCTACCATAGATTAACTCAACCTCATTTTTACTCAATCATAGGTTAATTCAACCCATGTTTAACTCAACTATAGTTTAACTTAAAACCATAGTTTAACTCAACCTTAAGTTAATTCACCCCGAGTTTAACTCAACCATAGGTTAATGCAACCTAAGTTTTGAAAAACATATGCTAACTTAACTATAAGTTCACTTAACTTGAGGTTAGCTTAACCCTAGTAATTTTTCTTAACTCTTGATTCAACTTGAACTTTGTTCACAATTAATTATAGTAAAAATATATGTATGTATACATTTACCATAGTCCAAATAGTCATTTAACTTCATATTGATATTAGATTCATCATACATATAGGTAGCATCCAACCTTAGCCACATCACCATTTCGCACTCATGACATAGTCAATCCATATTGAGGCATAAGTCCAACCTTTAATCATAACAATATATCACATATGCATTTAAGTCCATAAAAATTCATAACTCATCTATAGTCATAAAAAAATGAAATTTGACCAAGTTTTGAGTCCAACCTTTATCTTTGTATATATTTTCATATCTAAGTACCTATTTTTTAACCATAAAAAAAGACGTCCAAGTTTTGCATGTCTCTAGTTATTTCATGTACCCAAGAAAATATCTAAAAAATGGATACCCATGATCACTCTAATGAAATACCTCAATAATATGATGATGATATTGATAGTCTCCACAACCCTAAAAAATATGAAGATTGTAGCCAAGTTTTTCAAAATAAACTAATTACAAAATTGTATTGAAATAATCAAGATCACATCCCCAATAACTAATATAATTTGGATCTTGATTACCATTTTAATAATTTCAACCTTTAATAATGATTTCAATCTAAATGATTTCAATCATCTACACCTCCAGTTAATTAAAAATTAAAGCATATAAAGGATACCCTTAAAAGTTTTCAATTGGGTCCATCCTCTGCTAAATGGTATAATTTTTAAGATCTATGTCCCTATCCTTTCAAAATTTTAATTACAAAACAAAAATTTTCTCAATATTTTAAAATGACCATATTTGAAAAATACAAAGGAAAAGACAATCTCAAGAGTCATATCTATAAATTCTACATTTCTTTCCATGATGTGTCCCATAATGATGATTATCTATGCCACATTTTCCTTCATAGCGTAGGAAGCCAAGATTTGAATTGATTTACTAATATATCTAAAGGGAAAAGAAACACATTTACTAAACTCAAAGATAATTTTTTAAAACACTTTTCATATAATGTTGAACACAAATTGACAATTCTCAATATTTCGAATACAAAACAAAAGTATGATGAGACTTTTTCTTCTTTCCTTCAATAATAGTAAATTATATCTAATAGGTTTCTTTGGCTTATAAATAAGAAATAAATCATACATATGTTTGTTATAAATATTAATTCCAAAATAGCCTTCCATTTCCAATTACATTGCATATCTATTAATGGCAATGCTATTGAAAAAAGTGTTCAAATTGAGAAGGGATTTATTGCTAAAGGGCTAGTAATTTTTTTTACCAAGGTTCAAGAAAGTAAAATTAACCAAAATGAGAAGAAAAAACTCTTTGAAAAAAATAAAATTTATTCAATCAAATCATCATTGGTATGGAACACATAAAAATTTAAAACATAAATAAACTTGTATTACCTATTAGCCCCCTTAAAAGGAGAAAAAGCAATTTCAATACAATGAGTTTTGTAATCGCTTAGAGAATGTACTCAAGAAACTATATTACAAGTAAACATGATCAACTTCCAATTTTCCAATTTTTATGATGATGATAGATAAAAATGTGTGGTATAAAGACCATGAGTACTATGAATACCATTGAGTCAAATGAAATGAAAATAATAAATAATTTAAAGTCAAGGGATACATTAAAGTTGATTGTTTACCATAATACTTACCCATCATAGACCCAAGAATACATGAGAACCCATTTTAGAAGAGTGATCAAGGTCAATCATCTACCAAAAAAACTTAAAATAGGATAAATACATAAATAATACCCATTTCCAAAAATCCTTTCATGAATATGATCCCATCATAGAGTATATAAAGTAGTGCATATCACACATAAATATAATCATAAAAATAAATCCCATAGTGTTAGGACAATATGACAAGACATGATCATCATCTTAGGATCCCCTTTTCCTACTCCCATAGATAGATATGATCTTATCAAACATATCAAGAAGAATAACAAATATTTCCATCTTAGATATTTTTAAATAATCATGTGTTTACCAAGAAAATTGCATAAAGTCTTGAAAGGGTCAAATTTTCCAAATGGATTTGGCCCATCTTGGTTCTTGGAACACAATACAGTCCTTAATTTTGATCATCATACCAATTTTATCGTTAAATAAATTTCATATATATTTTCCACTCATACAATCATCTACATCATATTGAATCCTTTATTTTAAAGCATAAAATTGAATGAGTACTTATATATAACATTTGAAGATTAAACCTTTGCAAGTTGTAACTTTTTAGGGTCTTGGAATGCGTAGAAGACACTTTGTAACCCTATATAAGTATAATAAAATCCTAAGATAATTTAGAATAGGATAATGGAAACACCATCAATCTTTACCTCCATCTTGGACCTATTGTCCATGATATCCTCTACCATGTCATCAATATTGACCTTCCATATAATATTCTCCTTTTCCATATATTGAAACCAACCATGGTAGTTGTTCCATCCACATTCATCCAATGTCCCAAGTTGTTTTCCAAGTTCATTGAATTCACTATATTATAAAATCAAAACCCCTTCAAGTACTACAAAATATTAGAGTGTGAATGTTAAAATCAAACTATTATCCCATCATTTAAAGTCACAGAGTCATCATCTCCACCAAATTCCTCTTACATTTATTCTAATGATATACCATCCACCTCATGAAACTTTCCTTATTATACTAAGGTTAGGATCATTGAAAAAGGGTGCAATATACATAAAATACAAGAGGCCTTCCACATTGGGAAAATTTCACTATCACCTAAAGCCTATGGCCATCCTAACATGGAATAAAAGTGGAAATGAAAGAATTTGTAGTATGGATCTACAACTTTAGTCATACATTTTTCTCTTTGATGAACAAATATACTCCTCAAACATATCATGGTTATATAGTGAAGAGGAATGTGCCCCATGTTTCAAGAATAATGTCTATTCAATTGCAACTAAAATATATAATAATATAAACTATAAAGGTAAAGTATTGGGGGATCATGAGTAAGTAATCTTGTAACCTATCCACTTTTCTAAGACTAAAACTAAGTAGGGATTAGAGTATATACATTGGGATACATCTATCAATAGTTGTAGTGACTACTTAGAAATGGTTGAAAATGCTTCATCCAATGTTATTTATGTTGAAATCATACTCATCATGATTCTTATGAATATTTTTGATACCAACATCTTTCTATATAGTCCTATTTTTACCATAAGACTCGATTTACAATATCGTCACCTCATTGATTTTGAAAAATTGAACTATATACTATTAAATGATATGGTAAAAATGATGAATCTCTCCTCAAAATACTTGGTGTCATACATCATCTTCCTTAAAGGAGCCACAAAAAGAGCTTCAAAATTTAATCTTCATAATTCAAAATCTTTTAGGAAACAAACAACATCCTTTTATTTCTAAAATAGGAAAAAATATAAGAAATAAAAGAAATAAAAATGTTAAGTAAGCATTCAAGAATAAAATGGTGCATCACTTGAGGAATTCCACCTTTCGTTTGTTCTATAGAGGTTAAAATATGGGTCAAATTTTTTAATAGAATATTCCATTGACATAATCATGGGCATTGACTAGGATCAAAATTTAACATAAATTATTGGTATCCTAACCTAAAAATAACAATAAGTCATTCGGATATAAATATAGTATGTTATGTTGTTGGTCCCACTTCTCCATTTTATCATGATATCCATAGTTTTTTTTACTACCTAAACTCTCCCACCTAGCTTATCTCAAAACCAAAAATACACATTCATCCAATTTTCTACCTATTTCACCCATCTTGGTGCTATCTTTTATAATAGAGTTTATTATAGTACACTATTTTGATGCCTTAACATAGAGTAAATTGATCCAACACTTGAGGAATTCCATGAGGTTACATACATTTCTACAACAATATTATCTATTTTAAAAATAATTCATTTAGGTATCTACATGTTCTCTAAACCAAATACCTAGGATTTTGATGAACACATGAATTGCCACATTTTCTTATTAGAAATACTTAAATACTAAATAGTAAAAATATATTAAAATTTTGATAACAAAAAATTCTAAAACTAGAGTAAAGATAAGATATTTTCATTTGGTGAAAAGAATTTCTATGATACCTTGGGGATTTCACTAGGATGAATCCCATCCACAAGAATCATATGTAATAACCAAAAAAAAAATCACCAAAAAAACATAGTAATTAAAGTGAAGAAAATTTTCCTCTAATGAAAACCATATAAATAAGATTCTAAGTCAAGCATCATGATGAAAACCTTCAGAGGTTTCATGTATAATAGTTCATAGTTATAGTATGTATAATAACTCTACAACTTAGGAACATCAATTTTAGCCATCCATTAAATTTAAACATCATTACCAATGGAAACTTATGTCTAGCATATAATATCATATTTGAGTTAGTGCTTAAGAAAAAACTTTGGATAAACATCTATCTAAACTATGAAAATATGATCTATACCTTTTGACACCAATTTCTATTGTTCCATCAAGTGTAAGGATAATCTTTCCTCATTTTTATAATAAACCTTAGCATGTAATGCTCCTAGTATCAAAATGAAGAATAATTCTTGCTTGGTTCCACTCTATTCCTTTATTTTGGATGTCCCAACTTGAGGATGAGATACTTCCACAATGACATCATAGTTCTTTATTCTATGACTATCTCTTGAATTTATGCTTGATTGGGCATTTGAGTCTTGGCTTTTATCTTTGTTTTATCATTATTTTAATTTATTTTATCTTTTATTTATTATTTAATGTTATTCTTTTACACATATAGTAAATTTTCTTCATGATACATTATATATCATGTTGTAAAACATTTATAAAAAAATTGTTCTTCCAACACATAAAAATATACTTGTACATTCTTAGCATATACCTAAGGTTGGGTAATTTTGGAGGATATCATAATCATCCATATCTATCTCCAAAATATTAATCTTTGATCAAACTAGCATATATCACTCATTGTTACATCCCATCTTATTCTTATTATATCTCTGATATCTACCATCATTATTTATTTTCATCATCCTTACTATTCTCCCCCTAGTCTCCATCTCTTCATCATCCTAATTTTCTTAATATTATTCCAACCTTCATAATATCTTCCCCATCCTACTCAATCATTTATTCAATCACTCCCATCATATCTATTACTTTACTTCATTCATCCCTCCCATATTTGTTACTATTGTTCCATATATTTCAAGAGAATGTATACGTTCTTCCAACCTAACTTCTCTCTTAAAGGGACATCACCATCTAATTTCTTATTCAATCCCATCATATCATTTGATTTTATCCCAAAATAAAAATCAATAATTTTGAATCAATAATTTACATAACAATAAATGCATCCTTGGAATTCAATCAATCGATCGATCAATCAATTCAATTTATTTGATCAATAAAACCAATTATCCTTTAACCTTTGATGCTTGGGGTTCTATATCTGATTAATGCTGATAGACCCTATGTCCATATATATTTTATTTGAAACAAAATTACTTCTAGTCACAACACCATTTAAAAGGGGTAAAATATAGACATAAAATCACATATACACTATTTTTTATAATTTGATCTCATGTTAACATTTAACACAACTACCATATCTCAACCAATTAAATAATAAATATTATCCTAACTCCATTACTTTATCACAATTAAATTTAGTCAAAAGTATTTATGGTTTAATTAATTCAAATAAAATTTAAATCTAAATTATCTAGAATTAAATTAATTTAAACCAAAAATTACACATTCATTAAATAACTATCCCATCAAAATAGTTAATGACATAATAAATTTATATATCTCACCATTTACAAGCCAATCAATTGCTAGCTCAAGATCACAAATTAATAAAAAATAATTATCAACTCACCATTTAAATGAGTTGGTTTCATAGTTATCTCCACCTATTTGATAAATTAATTGCCACCTATCCCCATCACACCCACCACTCATGGGTCAAACTATTGATCCACAATTAAATTCCCACCATTCCTCAAAATTTCTATAATTTGGAGCTCAATCCAACATTTATTCCATCTTGAATTGAACAAGTAGATGCTAGAACACTAAACAACAAACATCATGAATTATTTGAGCATAGCTTCTCCACCATTTCATACATATGTTAGGTATGAACAAGGATACTCCTATCTGTTTGTAGATTCAAATTCAATGCATTATATACGTCATCCTCGTTTTCAATGCCTCGGTGCATCATGTCTATTTTATATATATAAAAAAGAATGCTATCATAAATTCAGCCTAATCTGAGAAGCAAAGTGGTATCATCTATCCTATCTCATCACATATCCAAGAAGGTTGAGTGTATGGCTCATAAAATTTGTCTGCATAAAACATCTAAGCTTCCTAGGACTTATCTTTTGTTCTCTATATAGTTGAACCACTCTTGTAATCTTATCACGATCTCAAACTGAAAAAATTAGCTTTTTTTCTAAATCTCTTGAGGGGGTAGCATAACACCATTCTTTCATTCATTGAGGAACAATGAGCTGGAAGTCATTTTTTTTTTTTTATCTAAGATCGTTCTTTTGAAACAATGTAGCGAGTACATTGTTTCAAAGAGGGGCAAAACGTAGACACCTAAAAATGTCCTAAGCATATCACACACCTGATCTCGCTTACCAACATAATTTTCTCATCATTATCACCTAATTCATTTATTTAATTAAACAATGTTAATTATTTAGTTAAATTCACGCTATTCTCCTATTAATTGAAAAACTAAGGTTATTTGGTTAATTCATCATTTTTATGCTAATGTTCCTCTAATTTGATTAAATAATGCAAATTGTTTAATTAAGTATCATAATTCTCTTTGATTAAATAATTCCTAATTGTTTAATTAAAGGTCCTAATTCCTCCACTTGTATAATTAAATGATTTATTAAATTGTTTAATTCACTAATTATCCCTCGAATCCTCCAACTTCTCCAACTTGCACAAGAATATTCCCTTTTCAAATTCAAATATTTCCCTCTAAATGGAAATATCTCTCACATGGTTTCCTAAAATCAAGGGATTTGGTTGAGTCTCTCATGGATTGTGAACCTTTGATCTAATCTTTGATCCATGTCTCATGGATTATCAACCACTTTCAATCTATTCTTGATCCATACCTTCATCTCTCATTTGATTTCATCCCTTGATCACTATTTTCCATCTTGACCGCTGATCAATATCTCTCAAATCAATAAATACTTCACCATTTAACATGAATTCATCCACAAGCCTTCAAGCAAAGTTATAATCTTGAATTGATGACTCCATTGGAGCAATTTGAGAGCATATTGTGAAGCAAC
>VDFB02391839.1:0-18759 GCA_007258455.2 Sequoia sempervirens | reverse complement strand
ATTCACCGGCTTTGATTTTTTTCAAGATAATATAACAACTGTGTTTTATTGGTGAGCATGTTGAAATTTTAGATAATGAGTTGAATAAGGATTAAACTATTTTTAATTTTATATAATTATTTTGGATAGGTTTGAAATTGATATTTAAATATGATTTTAGATAGAACAATTTGGGGATTGAACTATTTTTAATTTTATATAATTATTTTTTGTTAGATTTGAAATTGCTATTTAAATTTATTTTTAGATAGACCAATCCATAAATTAAATTAATTTTAATTTTATATAACTATTTCTTGGTAGGTTTGAAATTAATATTTAGATGTGTTTTTATGATATTTGCACATATGAAATCAATAAATTAATTTATAATCAACTTATTCTAGTTAAATATTAAATTAAATGTTCATTGCAATTTTACAATTTCAGGAATCAATCAACAAAATAGTAATACAATTTTACAAATTAGAGAATAAATATATGGAAAAAATAATCATGTGTAATACAATTATTTTTAATCTAATACTCTATGCATTTTTATTTATCAATAAAATTTATTATATGCAAATTGAATTTACTAATTGAGTGCATGCATAGTTTCTAAAATTTATAAATTTTCTAACATAATTATTTTATAAAATAATATTTCATAGATTACTAATATATTGATTTTTTTAGGTACTTTAATAATATGTCTTCAAGAAAGAAGAAACAAGCTACTATTGGGGAAATGTATAAGTGGACTAGAGAGAAGGTTTCTAAAACTTCTAGTAATTCAATGTTACATGAATAGTCTCATAATAATCATATGAAAGACACATTTAAAGAAATATTTGGGTCATCTTCAGATGATGATTCAAATGAAGATGCATATCAAGGTGGTGAAGGGGATAGTATTAGTGATAAAGTTGGGGAGGGGTCAAATCTCAATCAAGGGAAGCAAAAAGTTCTAAAGAGAAAATTTTGAATGGAATGGTTAGAAAAATTTGTTTGGTTAAATTACTTTGAGCATGATGGTAAGATACTTATGAAATGTAATTATTGTGAGAAGTATAAGATGTCAGGCCCATGGGGTATAGGGGATGGGTGTAGCAATTTACAACATGATGCTCTTGTCACTCATGAAATCTGTAATACATAAAGATGCTCAAGCAAGATGGATTAATGCAATGGAGAAAAAGATAAAATCTATTCCAGATCATATTTTAGAGATAGAAGATGTTAATAAGGAAAGAGTAATCACTACAATGAAAGCAACTTATTTTGTTTGTCAAGAGGACTTATCTTTATCTAAGTATGAGAAAATATGTAAATTTCTCATGGATCTAAAAACTCCTAATATGCCAAAGTCTCAAGAATACTTTGCATACACAAATCCGAAGGGTGCAAATGATTTTCTTTTTTGCATATAAAAATATCTTGAACAAATTCAAATAGAAGAGATGTTGAAAAGTCCTTTTTTTCTCTAATAGTTGATGAAAGTACTAATATAAGTTTAAAGCAACACCTTGTTGTTTATGCAAGATATTTAACTTCAGAGGGTCATGGGGAACCTATTTCAATATTTATGAAGATCATGGATGTGCCAGATGGAAAAAGGAAAACTATATATGATACCATCAATCAGTTGATAAATGATAGAGGGATTTCATTAAAAAAACTAATAGCTGTCTCAATAGATGGAGCTTCTATAATGGTTGGGCATGAAAATGGATTTTTTTCTCTTTTGAAACAAAATATTCCAAATCTTATTTTAGGGCATTGCATAGCTCATCATGAATCATTAGCAACAGAAGATGCTTCAAAAAGGATACTTGAGTTACTATTTGTTGACAAAATAGCAAATAAAGTGCATTCATGGGTCCATAATTCACCAAAAAGAAATAATGAGTTGAATGATTTACTTAGAGTTATGTAAATTGACGTCCTAAATGTTTTGTAGATTCACACAATCAAATGGTTATCTAGAGAAGTCATAATAAGGCTTGTGAAGCTTATGCTAGCTATCTTAACTTTGTGGAAAAAAGATAAGAAGTGTTCATCATTGTATGAAAAGACAAGGATTTATTCTATTCAGTAATGTTTGCACATGCTTGCTGATATTTTAGGTGAACTAAATAAATTGAATAAAATATTTCAAGAAGAAAATGTAGACATCACAATTATTGGTTTGGCTCTTGATGAAGCAATAGGAAATTTATATAGATGGTTCTTGAGAAAAGGTACATTTGCAGAACGTACAACTTATCTTTCCAAATTCTTGATTGATTCTCAATTTGGATGTATTGAAGTCAAAGAAGAAGGTGTTGTCATTGATAAACATGAACTAAAATATATACCTATTCCAATTGAAGGATTTGAGTATGGTGATGCAGGGAAGCATATTATGAAACCATGTGTTGAAGGAACACAACAAAGTTGTCAACATCTTACAGAAGGTTATCTTCAATCTCTTATTGATTGTTTGAATGAAATATTTCGAGATCTTCCTCTTTTTAATACAGAAAAACTCCTCAGTCCTTCTTATTATCCATTAGATCGTCAAACTCAAGATAATATCTCAAAGCATTGGCTTGATAAGGTTCTCCAACATTTTCAACATACTACTTCAAATAATGTAAATGAATTTGTATCCATATTTGATGTTACCAGTTGCAAAATGGAGTTAAACTCTTTTGTTGATTCATTGCATTTGAGTTGTGAGGGTTTCAAGATGAAAGATGCATGGAGAGTCTTTCATAACATAGAATATTGGCATAGAAGCTATCCTCATATGATGAAGTTGTGGCAATTTGTGCTTACTATTCCTACAAGTATTGTTGATTGTGAACGAGTATTTTCAAAACAAAACATCATCAAAGATGTTAGAAAGTCAAAGTTGGGTTTGGATACATTGGATACATTAATGAGAGTGTCTTTAAATGGACCTCAAGAAAATGATGTAAATTGGAATTATAAAGTATCAAATATGGAAGAATACAAAGTCAAGAAGAGTTCTTGACCTTTGATAACATTTATTTTTGTTTATTTTCTATGTAATGCATCATTAATTTTTGCATCTCAATTTAAAAATAATGAAAGAAAATAGTTCATTTCTTTCAAAAAGTTGTTTTTTGTGTTTAAATATAGGCAAATTATATAATGAAAATTTATATCAAATTATTATATTTTTAATTGTTTATTGATATTTTTAAGAATTATGATTCCTATAAAAATACTTAATTAATTTATATGATACATAATATTTTAAAAAATAACCAAATTACTTGTGTTACATTAAAAATAGAAATTTATAAAAAAAAATCATATTTAATATGTATAATTAATAAAATCAATAATGTTTTAATATAAAATATTTTATATAAAAATATATAAATTAAATATTTTTTTGACAATTAAAATTTTTCATAAAGCGTAAAGTCATAGGCATTTAAATGAACAAACCGTCACAAAATTTTCATATGACAGGTAGGGGTGGCTGTCAAATTTCAGGCCTGTCTTGCATGTTGCATGTTGGTTCATGTATGTGCATGTTTGAAAAGTTGCTAATTGTGTCACTTGGGACTCGTGCATATTGTTAGTTTTAGTTTGCATGCATGTAGAGACTGGGAGATTGAGACATGGCAAAAATCAACACCCATGTATGAGATCTATTTATTCATGCATTAGTGCATTTGTGTAGAGATCTTGATAGTAATTTTGTGAGACACCGTTATGCTACCAGATTCACTCTAGATTTGTATCCCAATAAAACAACACTTGCAAGAGCATAGGCTCTACAAATTGTATTGTAATAGTTTTTACTTGAAATACAATTGATATGTGCTTTGGTGTGTGGGTTTTTTCCTGAAAGGGATTTCCCACATGAATTATGTGTTATGTGTTTTAATGGTTTAAATCTGAAATTAATCTACTTACATGTGTATTCTTAAGTGAAACTATTAAAGTTAAAGATTTGAAACAAATTTTTGCAACCTCTTCCTTGATTGATTTGCATTAGTGAAGTATTTCCACACTCGGATTTCCTTTCAATTGTTATTAGATCTTGACCAACTTTGTTATCCTTGTTCGGTTTGAAGGGTTTTTTGTGCTTATCTAGATTCAATGGGAGTTCTTGTAAAGAGAACTTTGTAAATCTTGTTGTAGTTTTATGATGGCAAGCACATTTGGAAGAATAGAGATGGATAAATTTAATGGCAACATTTTTGAGTGTGGAAAATCAAAATGGAGGATATATTCATAGACTAAGATCTATGGGCTACAATATCTAGTACAAAACTAGTAGCAACCTCACAAGAGGATTGAGATCTAATGGATAAAAAATCCAAGGGTTTGATAAGATTCTATTTGGCTGATTCTATGCTCTTGAATGTCCATGAGGAGAAGACTGTAGCTAGTATTTGGAAGAAGCTTGGTGGAATTTATAAAGGGAAATCCTTGGTGAATAATATATTCCTAAGAAAGAAGTTGTATTTATGAGGATGGAGGAAGGAGGATTAGTTGTTAATCACTTGAATGCATTCAATATGATAGTGACTCAACTGGGTTCTGCTGGTGTGAAGACTGATGATGAGGACCATTGCATGCTTCTACTATGTTCTTTGTCGGACTCATGGGACCAACTAGTAATGGTTATTGGAAGCACAAAAACCACATTCAAGATGGAAGATGTGGTTGCTTTGCTATTATCTGAAGAGATGTAGAGGAAGTATTCTAAGATGGCCAAGGAGGCCCTATCTGTTTGTGGTAGATCAAAGGAGAAAGGTAAGAAAAAGGACAAGAATTCTAAGTCCAAGTCTCCAAGGAGATATAAGTCTCTTGGTAAAAATTACAAGGCTAAATGTTGGAACTATGGTAAATTTGGTCATTTCCAAAAATATTGTAAAGAGGAGAAAAAGAAGAAAAGTGATAAATTTGATTCTAAATCATTGTATAAAGATGCATATGAATTTTTTGTAGCCTTGGTAAAGCATGCATCAGAAGATGTGTGGTTGATTGATTAAGGTGCATCTTTCCACATGACCTCTCACAGAGATTGGTTCTCAAAGTATAAAGAGTATGACAGTGGGAAGGTGTATCTGGATGATGACTCTCACTTGAAGATTGTTGGTTGTGGAAGAGTCAAGATTTGATTCCTTGATGGTAGAGTGAGAGTGATTGATGGTGTTCTACATATCCCTGGTTTGGCATGAAAGATACTCTCAGTGAGTAAGTTGGGTGATGCGAGAGTGTAGGTTGTTTTCTCAATTAGCATATATAAGATGACCAAAGGTGCTATGGTTCTTGCTAAGGGTGTTTGGATTGGCACTTTGTATAAACTATATGCATGCACGGTTCAATGCAATAGCACTTCTATGAAGTCCAAGAAATGGGATTTGGATTCTTCATCCTCACTATCAGATTAAGCAAACAATAAGATTGTGGCATCTACATCTTATGGTCATGATTTTTGGGTACTTAAGGTTGCCAATTCTTTGGAGATGAAGCTCACAGCAGAGAAAACAATGTTCTTGCACCAAAGGCTTGGCCATATTGGTGAGAAGGGTCCTAGAGACCTTAAAAATAAGAGCCTTATGGAAGGCTTTAATGATTGTCATCTCGAGTTCAATTTTTTTAAACATTGTATATATGGAAAACATCATGTTTCATTTTATTCTAGTTCTCATAAATATTTTAAAGTTTTAGATTATATGCATTTTGATTTGTTTGGTCCAGTTAATGTTCCTTCATTGTCTGGATCTGTGTAGTTTGTCTCATTCATAGATGACTATTCTAGAAGGACATTTGTGTACTTCCTTAGAAGTAAATATGAAATTTTCAAGCAGTTTAAGGAGTTCAAGTCCTTGGTTGAAAACTAGACTAGTAGAAAAATCAAGTGCTTGAGGATGGATAACGATGGTGAGTTTTGTTTTATAGAATTTGATCGGTTCGATAAGGACCATGGGGTCAAGAGACATGAGAAAAATCCATACACCCCACAACAAAATGGAGTTGTAGAGAGGATGAAAAAAATTTTGATGGAGAGGGCTAGTAGTATGTTGAGTGGTGTTGACCTTGAACATAAGTTTTGGGTTGAAGTTGTTGCTACAATATGTTTCCTAATTAATAGGTCTCCTACTTTGGCTCTTGTCAAAAAGACACCTATTGAGGCATGGTCTAGCAAGAGGCCCTTGATGAGACATACCTAAATCTTTTGTTGTGAGGCATATGCTCATGTGCCTGATGTGAAGATATCTATGTCAGAGAACAAGGTAGTGAAGTGTATCTTCATTGGCTATGGTGTTAGTGTGAAAGGGTACAAGATTTGGGATCCAGTTGTAGAGAAGGTGCTCTATTGTAGAAGTGTTATATTCTATGAGCTAAAACCTTCCATAGTTGATCTACACCCAAAGAAGGAAGAGAAGAAGAAGGAGGTAACTTTCAAATTCCACATACTCCTAAGAGAGATAAGCTATGTACTCCTAGTAGATGTGATGATGAAGAGAGCTCTAGTAGCTCTAAAAACTCTGAAGAAGATCCAAAACCTCAACCTCAATCGTTGAGCAGGTCTACATGAGAAAAGTGAAACTAGGTAGATTTGGATATTCTATGTTAGAATCTAGTTGTATATTTTCTTTGAATGCTAACACTAATGAGCCTAGGATTGTTAGAGAGGCTATGGGTATGCATGATGCATATTCCTGGATGGAAGCCATGAGTGAAGAGATGACGACATTGAAAAATGCTACATAGGATCTGGTACCCTTTGTAGAAGGACGAAAACCCATTGGATGTAAATGGGTGTTCAAAAAGAAAATGGGTCTTGATGGTAGTGTTGAGAAGCATAAGGCAATGTTGGTCGCAAAGTGGAGGGAATTGATTATTGGGATATTTTCTCTATTGTTGCTAAGCTGACATCCATTTGGTTCTTGTTATCACTTGCAGTAGTTATGAATTTGAGGTCGAGAAAATGGATGTGAAGACAACTTTCCTTCATGGTGACTTGGAGGAGGAAAATTATATGTCACAACCAAAGCATTTTGTTGTGCAAGGTAAAGAGAATCTGGTATGCAAGTTGAGAAAATATTTGTATGGTTTTAAACAATCTCCTAGGATGTGGTACCAAAAATTTGACACCTATGTGTTGTCCTTGGGATTTTTGAGATCCAAATCCGACCATTGTGTCTATTACAAGAATGATAATGGTTGCATTCTCATTATTTTCTTGTATGTGGATGATATGTTGTTTGTTATAAATGTAAAAGGTATGATTTTAGATTTTAAGTCTTAGTTATTAGCATAGTTTGAGATAAAATATTTGGGTGCAACAAGGTATACTCTACTTGGATTGAGATAAGAAGAGATAGAGCTAACAAAAAGCTTTGTCTTAGCCATAGAAAGTATGTGAACTTTGTGTTGGAGAGATTCAATATGAGCACTTTCAGATAGTTAGGTGTTCTTGTTATGTAGTGTTGATGATGTTTTCTGCACATCAACAACTCAAACAAAATATAATATCCTATCTCTCTTGAAAGGTAAATCTCTATCAGCAAGCCTCAAGAGATAACCCCAAGGTCTCTAATGTCAGGTCTTGACAATGCATAAACAACTCAGTGATAAATGTGAAAATGCTGGTAATCACAATGGGACCTTACTACAAGCAAAGACTGAATCTTCAATTTATCAGATCTAGCAATATGATGATACTTTGATCCTAAATCTAACTCAACTAATGAAAGAAATAACAAAATATTAGGGTTCAAAGAGATTACTAAGACTAATTCTACTATAAGATTAACAATGCAAACGATGAAATACCTGAAATGGACCAATCCCTCATAAACTAATCCTTGCTTAACCCAGATGAATCTTCAATTTCACAAGAACAGTGCAATCTTCTGAGGTGTTAAAGATTTTCAAATCCTAAACATTCATCCAAAACAATCCCAAAGCAATTGAAATGAATAGACCTTCACAATTGAACTAAGCACAATAGATATATGGTCCAGGCTAACTTTGCAAAGCAACTAACAATCAACTAGTTGCAAAAAGTATGGACCAGGGATTGCTGCAACACTCCAAGGATTAAACCATAAACATCATTAAATCAAATCTAATTCTAAATACCAATTTTCGTTAAAGCAATTCTAAAGATAGAATAACAAGAACCATGCAAGATAAGAAGAACACAAGTATGGCACCAAATCACAATGTCATTACTTGCATCAAATTATCCACTGTAGCAACAATTCCAGCTTTTTATTACAATATTTGCTTGAGATCTACTACTTGCTAACTCTTTCTCTACTTAATTCGCTTCTATGCTAGCTATCTCTCTATTTGTCTATGTCTATTTTCTAGCCCTTACAAATGAGGAAAAGTGCCATATTTATAGAGAATCCCCAAAACATGTCGGCCTAGCCAAGTTTTACAAAAATATTTGGCCACAAAACAAGTCAGCCAAGAGAAATTCAAAATAAAATAAAATATGCATTAAATGCATGAAATTCATCTAAGTCGGCCTGGGATCTTCAATGCAGCTTGGACCAATGCAAGCAAAATAATAGGGAAGCACAAATCTCGATGTAGCCCAACATTAATTAACTTCCCTCTTTATCTTTATTTCAATCAATCATCTCATGCACCCTCAAAAAGACCCTTTCAAGGTCGGCCATGGGTGGAAAAGGCAAAATATTAAGTCTGCTCTCAATTGAAGCAATTTTTTCCTTGGACTGCTCTATCGATTTATCCCAATCTACCTTGTATGTTAGATATTTATCAATCACTGCAATGTAAGTGGCCACATCATCTAATTGGTGTTCAGTGACATAATCACCACTGACTAGAGTATAAACATCTTGCCACCATCTCCTCAACTGCTCTAAACTCAAATACCTAGGAGCAATCTTCCTTCTCCTCATCATTATCTCAAAGAAAGCAATGCATCCATTATAGACACCAGTCATGGTATCATCAATCTGCCTCCTCTACTTTTAGATCTTTAGAACCTTCTGCCAAATTTTCAAACCATTCCCAAGGTTCAGCAGCTCTGGAGGAAGGGATAATTCCATCACTTATAATCTTATCCTTGGTATACTCCATGATGGTTTTTGTTTTCTGCAACAAGAGGTCTGTATCTTTCTTATCTTGAGCTAATACCTCCTTCAACCGATCAATTTCCCTAATAGCATCCTTCCCAGATAATAGAATGTCCCTGATAGCATCATTTACTTTGGTTCACACCCCTTGCAGCCAATTTGTAGTGGCAAGAGTGGAAGTCTTCATTCTTTCAAGCTCAGTGATGGTCTCCTGGGGTAAGGGATTTGTAGCAGAGGATGAGGGGTTAATGGATTGCAAGGGTTTCATCAAATCTTCCAAGCATTTCTTGAGTTTCTCATTCTCCTTCTTCAGCTCCTATTTAGTTTGAACTTCCTTCCTCAATCTCCCCAGGATGATTGTGCTAGAACCCTGGTAATCCTTAATGTCTTGGTCGATAGAAGTGGGTCCTAGATTGATAGTCTGCAGGTTGTAATCTTTTGTAGTTACATCATCTCTATTCTTGTCCAGGGTAGGAGTTGCAATGTGGAACACCCTATTACTTGCCTCATCTCTTTCAATCTTGGAAATGACCCTAGCCTTCTTTTTTCCTTTATCTTTCCCAATATTTGCTAGCAACTCATCCCAATTAGGTGGAGTATCTTTCACAACAACCTGCTTTCTCTTTATTTCCTTGTCCAACCAATCTGGAACAGTGAACTCCAACTACACTTCACTTTGTCCTATTTCCTCCTGCCAGTCTTTAGGAACTTCCTCATTTAAACCCTGCTTCTCAGGAGTCTCCTCTGACTTATACTCTTCCTCCTTGTGCAAAGGTGATGGAATCTTTACCACTTCTTCTTCACTTGGAGGTGATTTGACTCCTTCAGTTACAATAGGTGACTCTTCATACGCAACCAGGGGAGACTGCATTACTTTCTCTACCTCGTCCTCAGCATTGTAAAGCTCACCCTCATGAAATTATTCCCCTTCAGTGTCTGGATCAGCCTTCTCAAATTCACCTGGTTTGTTTTGAGCTTTAGGGACATCATAATGTTGTTCCTCATGAGAAGTTGCTGGAGGAGGATCTGCTTTTGGCACACTATCCTTAGGAGAAGGAGTCCTTGACTTCCTTGTATACACCTATGTCTTTTCTCCTGAACTTTCTACATTCACCACAGGTGGAGTAGCTTCTTCCTCATCCCTAGAGCCTGCCTTTTTGTGACAATCCTACAACTCTTCTCCTTTTAGGAATAGGAGCATCAACCTCAAGACTCTACTTTTTAGTTTCCTCCTTTCCAAACCTCTTAGTTCTTGAAGTATGCCCCTTTTTCTTGGAAATTGGCTTTCTCTATTTTTCTATTTCTCTAGCTTCATCCGGTTGAACACCCTTAATCTTGATCTTAAAAGGAGAATCCACCTTACCCTTACCTTTGGGATCTTGCTCAGTTGATTCCTCAAAGGTGGAATGTGGGTCCAAATCTCCCATTAGATCATAGGTGCATTGTACACCTTCATTTCCCAACTCCCACATTTTATGCTTCAGCCACATTTTGGTAAACTTGGTGATCAGACCCATTATCTGTCCTAACTCTGTCTTTTCTTCTTCTAACCAATCCACATCACCAATTGGCCTATCTTTAACTGCCTCATAAGAATGGCCCTAAATTAGGTCCCCATCATCTTCAAGTTGATCAGGAACTGCCCTCACATTGTATAATCGGACTGATTCAACCGGAAGCTGAGAAAAATTCTTTTTTTTGACCTCATATTCATCACTGCAGTTGGCCTAGTAGTCCTCCAAATTAGCCTTATGGCTATATTCTCTACTGGCCTTCTTTTGTGCTTCACCTGTTATATAAAATTTGGACCTCTTGGAATGGAAAGATAAGCCAAGAGTACTCATCTCTTCTTCTGAAGCCTGGGAAGAAATAATGGAAGGGCATGCCTCTCCAATACCTATCCCCAAAGGGAAGTCCTCACCAAACCAGTTTTATGCTTGTCTCTTTTAACAATAGCATCAAAATCACATATCTATTGAGTGACCTCTAGAAGTAGGATATGATCAGTGGGATACCTTGGAAGTCTGTATGGAGCCCTTTGACAGCCATCAATCCAAATATATGAGAAGGTAGGGAACTGAATGAACCAAGCACCATATTTCTTGATGACCTCCTTGGCTTGGTCAAAAATTCTCATGTGTTCTACACCCTAAAGTAATCTGGTAATATGCATGGTGAATGCATCATTCACCCTTCTGTAACTCGAGCTTCCTAAGTACAATTGAGGGTACACCTCATAAATAACATCCTGCCCAAAGACACCCCTGGTACTTAATCCCTTGTATGGATGAAATCTTGCAAGTGCATAGACTAAGTACGAGGTCATTGTGAAGGTCTTTGTTTGCAGCACATTGGACAATCTCTCATGAATCACTCTACTTATAACACCTACCCAATGATAGTCGGTCTTTTCCTATTCCATCCTCACAATAACATGGCACATCCAATTCTCAAACATACCAACATTCTTTAATCCAACTAGCCTACTAAGAAGAGTGATGGCATCATAATACTCCTTGAATTTTTCCCTAAATAATTGTTTAGGCAGTTTAGAATAATGAGACTTAGGCTTCTCCAGCCAGGAGTTGATAAGCTGTTGTGATTTAATAGTCTCCTCCTCATAGTACTCCTTAGTTGCCTTCATGTTGAAAGCCACCACATGAGATTTGTCTAGCATGCCAAAGGTCTGAGCTATGGAGACAAGATTTAAATTTTTCACAATCCTCCCCTAAGGACCAATAATTCTTTGTGTATCACTATCGTAATGCCTGGCACATTCAAGGACTAACTCATAACACTGCACCGTGGAAGGGAAATCGGTTACATGTGCCAATCCTGATTCTAACATTCTCCTAGCCACCAGAGGAAGATCTTGTGCTACCATTCTTCCTTTGAACTCCTCATAGTCCCATAGTCCAACATTGGTATGAGTCACTTCTGACCAAATAGAAGTGATCTTTCTCTTTGGAATTTTTCTCTTGATGTCCATCTTAATTCTTTCTGCTTCAGATATGGAGGATCCCTCCATGTCACCCTTAGCTTTCCCAGATACTACCTTGCTAGATTCAGCCTATACTTAACAAAAGAAACATAATAAAGATCACACCAATAAAGGTTAATCAATAAAAATCATCATTAAACCTTATTAAACCTCAAATAGAATGATCATGTTAAACTTCGGGCTTCAAGACCATCCACGGAATCCAAGCCAGGGAGGAATTTTGGAGAATTCTGGGCCAGACGAATTCCATCAGAATAAACATGAAAACACCCATTGGCAATTCAATCTGATCATTATTAATCAATAAACAGTATGTGAGATCTCAGAATAACATAAATTAATCATAAAATGCACCATTATTCATTAACAAATCAAGTTATTCCTTATTTCCTCATATTTCAATAGATTCAGGGAAAATCCATGTAGGATGAATTTTCATGAAGGAGGACGCATTACGTGAACTTCAAAAAATTGAAGGACCACAGGATTTTGGGAAAAATTGGGTGAGAAGGAAATCCACGAAGAAGGATGAAATTCCAAAGACATGCAGATTCTGGGAAAACGAAGGAGATTGGGAAAATCCGCCAGAGCCGAAAAATCCCGAAATGGGTCCAAAACCCAGATTTCGGCATTGAATCATGATTTTGCCCAGATCAATGGATTGGTCATGAATTTCAAGAATCCAGGTCTGAGACAAGTTTGAAATGGGCCTTCTATAGATTTTCTTAGAATTCTAGGCCAATTCAAAAGCAGACTAAAGTTGAATGGTGATGCCCTAAGTCAAATTCTACAAATCCGCCATTAATGCATAGGTAAGCTCAGGATTTAATCATTTCAATTGCTAATTCTTTACTAGGGGAGGAATCATGGCTCACAAACAAGTTATCTCCTGATGCGAATGAAAGGGTGAACTCAAAACTTCCTTGGGAAACCCAAAATTAAACAATATCATGCAACCCTAGCATCAAACTCTCAAATCATGCAGAAATTTGAACCTTGAATAAACCCAAAATGCCAAGCAATGCTAACTTTCATCAATCAAAAGTAGGGCAATCATATACATACCATTGATGAAGTAGAAATCAATCTCAAAAATAACAAACATGAATTTAATGGCATTCCGCAAAGAATAACAACAAAAATGTAAAGGAAATTACCACCAAAACCCACAATCTGCAAACTCAATGCTTCAAATCAAATCGAATAATTCCAAGAATGCACTCCTTAGCTTAATCGATGACAAACAACAAAGCATAATGGCAGAAACGACCTCAAAGATTGGTTAAATGCATCCCTCGCCAATCGTACAAATGACATTAATGCCGCTAATAAGACAACTAGGAAAATCTGAGAACTCAACGATAGGATGGAATTCGGACAAATCCGGCCCATGCGGAATTCTGTGAAGACCAAAAAATCTCTGAACCATAGAGTTCATCTAGAATCTGAGCAGGATCCGGGAAAATCCGGCCAGGGTGGAAAATCCTGAATCGAGGTAAGAACTTGAAATTCACCCAGAACTTAAGGTTTTCAATGAATAACTTAGGGGAATCACTTAGGCAATAAAAATAAACATTTAAGCACATGCCAAAGCAAGATAAATCCTCAAAATGAAAGGGCCAAGACACCAAAAACTAAAGAGAAAGAGGGTCCCTGCTTTCAGCGGGGCGTGTGTGCGAAAACTGCACAACATGTAGGAGACAAAGATTTTTATGGAGGATTATCCAAAATATCCTACTGAGATGGAGGATATAACCAAAGTTCCTTATGAAAGTGTTGTTGGTAGCTTGATGTATGTTATGGTTTGTATGAGGCTAGACATTTTCCAAATAATGGGAGTCCTTAACTAGTTTATGGATAATCATGGAGGGTGCACTGGGATGCGATAAAGACAATGTTTAGGTACTTGTGAGGTACTTCTGAGTATGCCCTATGTTTTCATGGTTATCCTATTAGAAATCGACATTCAGTGAGCATCCATGGATATGTGGATTCTGATTGGGCGGGTGACATTGACAATAGGAGATCCACCAGTGGATAATTTTTCATGATGTTTGGTGGTGCTATTAGTTGGATGAGTAAGTGGAAAGATATAGTCGCTTTATCCACTACTGAATATGAGAACATGGAAGCTACTCATGCTTGTAAAGAATCCATTTGGCTTAATCTATTGTGTTTGAATATTGGTTTTCATGCAAGATAGATTACTATCTTTTGTGACAGCCAAAGTACTATATGCTTAGCAAAGAATCCTACTTTCCATGCTAGAATAAAGCACAATGATGTGTAGTTTCATTTATTTCATGATATGGTGGAAGATGGAAAGGTTAACTTGGAAAATATTGACAATTTGGTGAATGTTGTAAATGCACTGACGAATCTAGTAGGCATAGAGAAGTTCAAATGGTGTGTTGGTTCAATTGGCCTTGTAGCCTGAGCAATTATACAAAGACTCCTAAAGATCTTCAAAAAGTGGGAGAATGTTGGGATTAAGGTGTCTCAACATTAGTGAGTCCCATGATTAATTTATTAATTATTTGTACCCATAAGTTGTTTTAATTTATTAAATTTAATAATATTTGTTTCCAAATTGCTAACTCACTTTGTGGGACCCAACGGGGAGTTGGCATCCTACATGCAAGGTGTGGAAAGGAAAAAGTGTGACACATGTCACATGGGCACTCCATTGGGAAAAGGTAATTGTTTTGACATCAAAAATGGGTGCCATGTTGACATGTGGCAATTTATTTTGGAAATAAGTATTATCAAGGTCCACTTGTGTGAGTGTTTATCTTTTCAGAAAAGCAGAGACAAGGAAAAGTGGCACTTGTCATCTTGGGGCACATTTGAGAATTGAAAATTATAAAAACCTCAAGGAGGAGTGCCCTTATGCCATGTGGCATGTTGTTGACTTGTTGACTAAAGATTGAAGAGGAAACTTTCTTAACAAAGACTGAGTTGTCACTTAGAGTGGCTAAGATTTTTGGGTGGGTTATATTTTGGTAGTAAATCTATTTTTCTCTATGGGATGCCTAGCATGTGAGGTTGCTTGATTTTTGGAGGTGCAAGCCTTGAATGTGCTTGTATTTTGTTGCATTTTGGTGCATGTACATGCATGTTTGACAAGTTTCTAATCGAGTCACTTGGGACTCGTGCATGTTGTTAGTTTCAGCTTGCATGCATGCAAAGACAAACATTGACACATGGAAAAATCAATGCCCATGTATAAGATGTATTTATTCATGCCTTAGTACATTTGTGTAGAGAGCTTGATTGTAATTTTTTTGAGATGTTTTTATGTTGTCATATTCACTCTAGATTTTTATCATAGTGAAACAACACTTGCAAGAGCACATAGTTTGCACATTGTATTGTAATAGATTTTACTAGAAATACAATTGATCTATCCTTTGGTGTATGGGTTTTTAATCTAATTGCATGTGCATTCTTAAGTGAAACTATTAAAGTTAAAAATTTGAAACAAAGTTTTGTAGCCTCTTCCCTGATTGATTTGTATTAGGGAAGTGTTTCTACACTTGGATTTCCTTTCACCTAATCCCTTATGAACTGTAATGTCTAACATGCTGAAAGAGGCCCTATGGTTGGAGAAGGTGGAGAATCTAAAGGAAAATCATCAACATTTGAAGGATCTATATGAACCCTCATTATCACTATCATCATATAAAGTGGAGAAAGAATACTCCTCATCAAGATAAAAAGGAGTAAGATCCTTTAGAGAAATATCATCATGATGTGAGGTGTTTAATCTAATAGTGGATGAAGAAGTTTTAAGAGAAGAACTGGAAGGGATCTCCTCAAAATGAAAACTCCTCTCAATGAGCAACTCATGAGTGGTAGGATGGAGAAGCCTATAGCATTTGACATCATCTAGGTCTCCAAAAATATACAAGGATTGCTCTATGAATCCATAGACTTGCATTTCTATGCTAGAATGTGGTCACATGCACAAGAACCAAACACTCAAAAGTTATTAACTAAGGTTTTTTACCATGCCAAGCTTGAATAGGAGTTACCTCTTTCAAAACTTTGTGATAAACTCAATTCTAGATATAACACACATAATTAATAATTTCTTCTGAGAAAGGTGGTGCTAAAGAATTGGAGTGAATCATAAAATTGTCCATCACTTTCATGGAATAGTTTTTTGTGCTATGTAACTCCATTCTACTGAGGACTATAGGGAACTATCTACTACAAATTAATGCCTTTTCAAGCACAATGTTTCTCAAACTTGTGGTTGACATATTACCCCCCATTGTATGTATATATAACTTTGATATATTTCCTAGTTTGTTTCTCTACAAATGCTTTGAGTTGTAAGAATGAATCAAAGACTTTATATTTTTTTGAGAAATTACACAAAATTTACTTGGAAAAATCATCAATGACGCTCAACACATATCGGGCTCTACTAAAATATGGTTGTGGAATGGGCCAACCAAATCACTATGTACTAACTCCAAAAGATGTGAGGCTCTCCAAGCTTTGAATTTGTCAAATTTTTCATCTAGATGCTTGCCAAGAATGCATCCCTAACAAACACTATCAGAAAACCAAACTTTAGGAAATCTTGTTTTCATGTCTTGTTGACTAAGCTACTCCAAGTAGTGATAGTTCAAGTAGCCAAATCGTTGATGCCACAAATTACTCACTTCATTAGAATGAGTGACTAAAATAGACAAAGGGGGATCAAGAACAAAGTGAGAAAAAATAAATCCAAGACTAATGATCTATTCTCCCAACTAAAATTATAGAATCACTATGCACCTCAAAAATTACCACTGAATTAGGGAAAAATGCAACCCACTTGCCTGAATTTGTGTGAGTGATTAGATATACTAATAGGAGATTAGTAGATAATAAGGGAACACAAATAAAATCCTGAAATATGCCATCCCCCACATCAATAGACCTTATCCCACACACCTCAATAGGAGTTTCATCACCCGTGAAAATGGAGGGCATAGTCCATGACTCAAAGATACAAGTTTGTTCTTAGATGAAGCCATGTGATGTGAGTCACTCAATCAAGAAGCCAAGTGGATGATGGAGAAGCAAACTACTACAAAGGCCTTTTCCTTTCCTTTCCCCTTGTTGTAATCTTTTTCCTTGTAAGATCCCTCATATGAACTTTGTTTTATTGATTCAGGAACACTGAGACTATTCTTTCAAGAATTTGTATCAAGTGGCAATCTTGTTTCTTCAAATATTTATGCTCACCATGATTGAGTCCTTTACAATCTAGAATATTTGACCTCTTTCTTAGAATTTTCACCATTTAAAGTTGAGGTCTCATTAGTTGTTTTTGGGGTAGTAGATTTTTTATCCTTTTTTTTTTTATTCTTATGTTTCTTATCCTTGTTGTTATTTTGTGCCTTGGTTGGAGCCAGGGCATGTGACTTAAAGGATTTTAGAGTCCATATGGATTACCTTATATTTCTCCCATATGATAGAAGTAGAAAAATCATCCAAAGGTGACATTGTGAATTTAGACCCAAGTGCATCTTTAGTAGCATAAAAGGTAGAAACAAATACCAAATATTTAAAACTTAGCTTAGATAGAATACTAAGAATTATTTGTTCATATTTAAATTTTCAATTTCACATTGTTTTAAGTACAACCTTATTAATTTCAATTTTGTGAAGAAATCTTGAATTGTGTTGAAGTTGCTTGGACTTAGACTAATCAGTTCATTTTCCAACATATGGTCCTTCATAGAATCTTGAGTTCTAAATAGAGTTTATAACTTAGTCCATATTTCATTTGGTGTATTCAAAGATTCAATATAAAAGAGAAAATCGAGAGAAACAAAAAACAAAGTTTCATATGCTTCATCACATCTATTGAACCACTTAGGCTTTTCTTCATCTTTAGCAAGTTCAATTTCTAGTCCCATTGTTATCCTATTTAAACCAAGGCTTCCTAAGTGGATTGTCATGCAAGATTTTCACTCAAAATAGTTGTAAGTGTATCTAAGGGTAAATTTCCTAAGGTTAGATTAGATTAATTAAATCCATGATAAGCATAAACCCAAAGAAGTTATGAAGCACAAAGAAAGCTTAAAACAAAATGAAATGATTATACCAGCCGGTTCACGAAGCTTCCATGGTTCACCTCCATAACACCTCCTAGCTTGCAGCATATGATTGATGCCCTTAGATTGAGTGTGTGAGAATTTCGACTATGACATTGTCCTATGCAAGTTTTGAAGGATTTAAATAAAGATTATACCTATTCCTATGCCAAATGACTCTAAAATGAAAAATAACTCTAAGTATTTATGCGTTAGAATAAAAAAGTTCCTTTTTCTAATCTCAAAATGTGAGCAAAATAGCATTTTATAGAAAATGCCATTTTGAATAGACGGATGAGATCGACTTTCGACAGAGACCTAAAATCAAAGAACAAGATTTAACATGATAATCCCTAATCAGGGTTAAGGAAAAATCCTTAAACGAGCGGTCAAGATGTCATATGAGAGAATCGAATCGGTGGTGGAGAATAAATGAGATAATTAGAAAATAAGGATTTTTCAAAAATCAAGAAGATAAAGACTACCTGATTTGTGAGATTCAAAAAATCAAGAAGATAAGAGTTGAACTGAAGATCAGATTTGAAAAATCAATAATTTTACTCAATTACTTGATTTTGAAGAATAT